>PVHP010050397.1:0-11827 GCA_004024765.1 Zapus hudsonius
AGGCTCTCACACTGTCATGTAGGCTGCCCTTAGACACAGTAGCCCAGGCTGGCTCGGAACTCATGAGGTTATTGGTAGGTGCCGCCAAGCCTGACATCTTTCTCTTCTTCCAAAGTCACCAATGCCTCTATATAGTAGCCCTGCCATTATGACCGTAACTTAACCCTAATTACTTACCAAAGACTCCACCTTCAAATAGCACCATCATCGGAATTTGCTTCTCAGCTTCCCCAAGCCTTGGTCGTCTGTGTGTGGCTTTGTCATAAAGTGGGATCCTAACACTTGCCTCCTGAGCTGTTGTCGAGATTCAGTGTGGTGATGCATGTGGAGCCCATGGCACAGGCACGGCTGTTAATTAACACGGTCTCAGTAAACATTTGCTATTTTTATCGACTGGCTGGTGGAGAGCATTTTCCCTTGTCAGAAGTCTTCAAGGCACAGACATTTAAAACCAAATTATTGAGCAGATCCCTGAGCGTTGGTGTTCTGCAGTTCTTGGAACAACAGAAAAACAAGATTATCGAGTATTTATTCTTTTCTGAAAAGTTAGTTTTCACCTTATTACAAGTGATTTTAGTGTGCAGATTTGGAAATAAATACTCTATCATGGTTGTGTAAGACACATAGCCCACTTTCCAGAGGCTGTTTTCATTACTACAAGGTTGTAGAAAGGGGTGCCCTGATCGTACAATGACAGGCCCAGAGGATGTGAGGGATTTGGGTCCTGGGGACCTGGGACCTAGGAATATTTCTTGAGAAAGGAAGAGTTCCCCTCAGGAAACTCTTGCTCAAGCCTGTCTTTGTTTCCAGAAACTTGAACAGAATGTTGAAGTTCAGCTCCCTAGGGGAGTGAGGTCAGACAATTCACAGGTAGTGCTTCAAGTGAGCTCTGTGCTCACCTGGGCCCTGGGCCAGGGTCCTTCCTGGGGCACACCAACCTCTACCCCTCCTCTTCTGTGCTTCATCTGTGGATTGTGTAGCCAAATCATCCTGGATGTGATGTCAAGATGTATGTGAGGTCAGGTTATGGCAGCAGTCAGGTGATGGGAACAGGTAGGGCCAGCAAGAAGGACAAGTTCCAGAAGTCAACCCACCTAGGATTGATTTCTCTGCTACTTACTCCAGCAGATTAGTCGACCCTCAAGAACTTGCTGTTCTCATCCATGAAATGGGCATGTTAACACTAACTCAAATGATGGCTGTGTGGATGACATGAGGTACTGCTTATAACATGAGCCTCACAGCAGAGTCTGGAACTAAGAAAGCATTCAAGCCATACTGGCCAATAACCTTCTTAACACTGGGATGGTAGTGAGGGTAAGGCTCTTCTTAACAGGGGTGAAGAGTGAGGATAAGGCTCTTCTTAACAGGGATGATTTACTTCATAATTGAATACAATTATGAAATAAACCAGAAGCTGGAATAGGTCAGTAACAGCAGGGAGGGTCACTGGGGTTGGCCAAGGAAGGCATGGGAACAGTTCTTGTGGGCACCAGCCATGCTCCTGGGCCTCCTTTAAGTGCTGTTCAGATAAGCCTGACTACAGCTCAGCAAGTTGTCCCCCTGCTGGTAAAGAGGTGGCATTCAGGAGAAGGCACTTAGCCTGGCCAATGTCCTATAACTGGGACGCAAGGTCACTGGGCTCTTCCTCATCTGCTGCCTGCCCCATGGCTACAGAAGATCCCCTTCCAGCTGACATGGCCCTCCTGTCCTAATAAGGGGAGCATCTGAGCGTGGCTTCCTTGAAGGAATGATTGACCAGGCAGCAGTTTTCTCGTTAAGAACATGTACCAGTCAATGATTCTCTGTCTTGGCATGGACAAGGCCTTTGAAGGAGTCAGTGGTCTCTGGCAGAGATAGCTAAGGTCAGCAGCAAAGCAATGGCTCCATTAGAGGAGGAGGGGGAGGAGGGAGAACAGAGGAGGGAGGGGAGCTTCAGTCTTCAAAGGTAGAAAGTTGTAACACTTGACATCTGGAGTTGAATCTGGGCCAGTTGTTTGACTTCTCTTCGTCTGCCTCGGTTTCTCAATCTGTAAGGGAAGTCTGATGATTCTAAGCTTCCTCAAAAGTCTCATTCGATTGATGCTGATCACCAGCCCAGGCTGAGGCATTTCGACATTATTCATTTCTAGATGCTGGCGCTCAGGAAAGAATCAGGTGAAATGGACTGTCAGGGTCACACTCTAGCGGGATTCCTAATCTACTTGGGTGTGTGTGTGAGAAAGCAGGTAAATCATCAGGCATCTGGTATGTGGATAGATGTAAGTATGGCCGAAGGAAACACGCAGAGAAGGAAGTCATGGGGAGAGAGAGAGATTTTAGAGAAGATCGTCAGAGAAGCTTCACTAAGATGTGACTCTGAGTAATGACTTGAGAAGGGGCTGTGTGGGGATCTGAGTAAAGAGCAATAGGAAGGAAGCAATGAATTGATGGATGGATGAATGAGTGAATCCATCAGTAGAAGAATGGGGCTATTGTGTGGATTAAATGTGATCCAAATAAATCAAAAGCCCTTAGAATAAAGCTTGTGTATAGCATGTCCACAGTAACATTGGCTATTTTCATATTTAGCAGGGCAAGTAATGAAGTTGCTGTCAATCCTCCTCCTGACTTCCTGAAAGTCATTTTCCCTCCCTCCCCCGTCCCCTCCCCCCTAAGTCTTTTCCTCCTCCCCTTCTCCCACCTTGCAGTCCTAGAGATGATGGTACCTAGAGCTTCGACCTTGCTAGACAAGCCACCCACTGAACTAACTGCCTTCTCAGTCCTGCAAAGACTTTTTTTGTTTTGTTTTGTTTTTTTGAGGTAGGGTCTCAGTCTAGCGAGGCTGACCTGAAATTCACTATGTAGTCTCACTTGAACTCACAGTGATTCTCCTACTTCTGCCTCCCAAATGCTGGGATTAAAGGCTTGTGCTACCACAGCCCCACCCATGACATTTTTTAAATCTGTAAAAAGGACGTTAGAGGAACCCCCTTGGCTTCTGTTGGATCCAATAAGGCCTCTCTGTAGAACAAGTGGAGTCCACTTGACTGGGCAGGAATCATAATCTGTCACATAGGCAGCCCTTCAGAGGGTTTGAATACATCTGATATTTTATTCCTTCCAGCAGTCCAGTGGAGTAGGCAAGACAGGTGTTCCCAGAAACTACACTCTTCCCCTTGGAAAGGTGACAGGATGAGGCATTTCCACCTGCCGCTTTACATGTATAGTCACTCTCCTTGGTCCTTACAGAGGAAGTGCTTCATTTCCATATTAGATGACAAAAATGAGGGACAGCAGGTGGCTTCTGGTTGGACCCCAGCATCTTCTGCACAGAGATCCTGGGTTTGAATCCCATCAGGACCTCCAAAATATGTAAGGGGTGTTGCAGTTCAGGGAAGAGTCCTTGAACATGAAGCCTGAGTCTGTGTCTGCTTTTAACCAAAGAATTGGATAAAATAAGATTGAGAATGATAATTATTAAATTTCCACATTTATTGAGGGAAGTGTAAGACCAAGGGAAGGAAAATGGTCTGAGAGGCCATGTGGTGGGGCTGAAAGGAAAGTTAAAAACAAGGGAGTTAGAGAAGAAAGAAAGGGAAGTATAAAGAGTTCCTGCCATGTGGAGGGCAGGAGGGGGTAGAGAGTCCATGTGGAGTAGGGGTGGGGGGTTCTCCCTTTGTCTCAGCCCACAGGGCACTGCTGGAAGAAAGTGGCCTGGTATGGAAAGCCTGGGGATAGCCTGTGGTTGGTTGGCAGTTGAACTTCAGTGGGAAGCAATCCATGGAGACAGGCCAGATCCATTGCTCCTGTTGTAAGCTGGCTGGAGGAGAAAGCAGCTTGGACCCTGAGAACAAACAATAGCTCCATGCACCATCAGGGCACCAGAGCCCCAACCCAAAAGAGCCAGAGCTGGAGGGTCTGGCTAAGGATAGCCCAGAGCAAGGCAAAAATCACAGGAGTGACAGATCAGCTCAGAGAGAATGGGAGAGAAAAAGTCTATCCTGGTGGTGGCTTCTACTTTGGGGCTGAGTAATATGGCAAACAAGTTACTGTCTTCCCCTCCCACCCAGAGTTGGAAGTATACTGGAGAGCCCCAAGGGTACTTGCTACTTCAAATAGCTGAGCAGAATGGAAATAGACTCTGTCCCTCTTCAGAAGACGCTGTGGTCCCCAGCCTGCCTCCCCCAGCTTCTGGAGTGGAGCTCAAGGGGAAAACTTGCTCTGAGGGAGTCAAATTTGCCGGAAATGTTTCACATCCCATCTTCCCTCACCAGTTGCTGGTCTCTGTGGGGAGTCCGAGGGTGGCACTTAGAGGCCTTCCACAGAAATTCTAAAACAATAGGCTAGACTTGCAAATATGCGCTCTGTTTAGATGTCTGGGTTGCTTTCCTTTCCCCTGGCTTTGAAAGGGAATAGTCCAAGCATCTTGATTTGCTAGGCTTCCCCATACTTGAATCTCTGGGATGTGGGTGGGCTTGGGGCTGGCAGAGCTCTCTGTGAGATCTGCTCAGTGCCTCCCACCATGGCTCCTCACTCTTGCTCCTCTAGGCCCCCATCAGCTGGGTCCCCAAGCATCGCTTCTGCCAAGGCTCAGAGGGAATGAGCAGGATGATAGTCTCAGGAATTTGGGGAACTAGTCTGAAAGTGCTAAGACTCAAAGAGAACATGAATGACTGTCACCATGCTCCAGGAGACTGATACCTGACTAGTATTTCCTGATACGGACCAAGAGAAAGTGCAGTCTCTTTGACTTTCTGCCTAGCTCTGAGCTAATGGTATCCATGTGCCCTGGGCTGCACATTCATTCTGCCTACATTCACCTTGGTGAGGTTCCAGGCCACCAGAGCAGAGAACTATGGGAGCATCAGAATTTCAGTATTTTTCAGCTGTGTTTTCCTACATGTGAGTTATATTTTTGCTACTCCTCCAGAGAAAGGGGGTAAGCAGAGCCTGGCTCAGGAAGCCTAACACTGGGGACCAAGCAGGATCTTGAATGATGTTGGATTTCCAGTTTTAAAGCTGGGTCATTTTTGTCTGTGTTCACAGTGAATGTCATATTAGTAAGGTTGAGCTGGAGAGATTGCCCACTGGTTAAAGGGACTTGTCTGCAAAACATGCCAGTCTGGGTTCAGTTTACCAAACACACAAAGTGGCACATGCATTTGGAATTTGCAGCACAAGAGGCCATAGGGTACCCATTCTCTCTCTTTCAAATAGATAAATAAAATGGTTCTGAAAAATAAAATAAGCAAGGTTGATTTGACCTATTGAGTGTCGACCTAGGAAAACTGATAATTTCCTTTCTCAATGATCCATGGCTCTATTTTCTTCTTCTGGCCTGTCTTCTGTTCCTGCTCTGTGTTGAGATCTATTTGCCATTCTCTGTAACTCTCTCTCCTTCAGAGACCTCTCACCTTTCTATCAGGAAATGACTCCAGAGTCACTTAGTGGCGATCTTCATGTTAACCATAGTCACTTGGTAATTAAGCCCTGAGCCATCTGCCAGCTCTCCTACAAGGTAGTTACCCTAACTTCATTTCATTCGAGCACTTGAGAACATGAGGAAAGACAGACTCAGTGAGGTTATGTGACTTCACAAAATGTTCCACTCACTAAGATTCACTCCAGCTTGGCTTGACCCAGACCTCTGCACCTGAATGCATTGTATACTAGTGTGCTCTTCCTCTTGGGTGATCATGTACCCATGTTCAGCTCTTCCAGATAATGGGGGAATGTGCCCCATATTTCCTCTTGTTCCCAGGCATCTAGCACAGTATTGTGCATCCAGATCAGACCGGCCTGACTCTTTTCTTCTGTAGCTAACACACTTCTCCTGCTATAAGGGGGAGCTCTGTGATCCTCAGAGCATCTCAAAACTTGTACCTCCCACTCTCCTGGAAATCTTGTTGCAATCAATGGTTGGATCAACTCCCAGAACATCTGAGTCAGGAGGTCTGGGTGGAGTTGGATTATTTGTATTGTGGTATAATTTCTACCATGTTCCCAGATAGTCAAGGACCCCAGCATGAGGACCACTGGTCTTATAGGAGACACCATCCACTTCAGACCCCATCTCTACAGCTTACTGCCTGACCACAGGAAAGTTTCTAAAACTGCCTGGATTCAGGAGCATCCTCTGTGAAGACAGCATAAGGATGTTATCAAGATGTGAAAATTAATTGAATATCACATTTGCATATATATGCTGAATATCACATATATAGTATTTCTTTTCCAAGCACAGATATAGCACTTTCCATATGCTAGGGACTGGTTTACAAATGAACTCAGTTCCTTTAGAAAGCTGTGTGATAGTCCTCTTTTTCATTCCATGGAGGAGAAGGCCACCACTCAGAGACCCTCTGGTCTCCAGCTAGTAAGAATCCAGACAGCCTGGCTCCCATGTCTCCATGTTCAGCTACTTAGAGTGTGTAGGTAGCAGATCTTCAGGTAAGCTAACAATGGGCCCTCCAAAAGGACAGGGAAACCCTTTTCTAGCTCAGAATCAGATGAACCATAAATGACACAGAGAAGGTGACTGTGTCATGATCACCACCCAGAAACCCCCCGCTTGGCCTCCTCTCTGACACCAGTGTGGTTGGCTGGGAGTGGCTGTTTTCTCTTTCCACTTCTCTGCCCTGAAGTTTATCATTGATCAAGCGGAGGGTGCTTAAAAGGCTGCAGGAGTACAGGAGGCCAGCTATGGGTCAGTAATTAAAGTGGGGAGACTGTTGCTGCTCCCCTGCCCAGGGCCTCAGGAGTCTGTCCAGCCGGTGGTACAGAGACTGGGCCCAAGGAAGGACAGTGATGGACAGGGTGGGAGGCGAGCCAATCGTTTCAGCCTGGCCGAGTAACTGAAGCCGGGAGGGCAGGCAGGGGGAGAATTCCAGCAATGTCATGGGAAATGGCCACGGCCAGGGCCCTGATTAGCTACCGACCACAAATCCCCTGGGATCCTGCCAGGGGTCAGGAGACTGGGGCGCTGCCCGGATGCCAAATGGTTTGCCTTATTTTATTGTCAGCGAAGAAGGAGGCGATCCTGAGTGTTATGCCTAGATGTGAATGCTGGCAGTGCCAGGAGCTGAGAGCTGGGTGGGTCTGTGGGAGGGAGAGGAAAGCGAGAAAACTCCACTTTTCATTCCAGGGAACATAGAGAAAAAACCAGTCCACACCACTGGGTTTGGCGGGATCTCAAAGCTTTTTTGGCTTTCATCTCAGAAGCATTCTGCCCCCACCCCCTTTTTTTTAAATCCTCTCTGCAAGGTGAGGCATCGAAGTCTCTCTTTGCTGCATGAAAGACCTAGAAGGGGAAACTTTGACCTGGATCCCACAACATGTAGGTGGCCTGGAACAATGGGACCTCAAGGAGAATGGGTACTGTGAGTGAACCGCTATGGTTTGCTTATTTGACATGTGTGGCTTCAAGCTGAGTGATGAGACATAGAAAAACTACCTTTGACAATAAGTGAGCTCAATCCCAGCCCAAGCTAGCCAGCCCTCAGTTCACTCCCCTAGCAGATCTCACGGCCGGCCTGCTGTCATGAAGCTTTTAGAAATCTTTAGAAATGTTTTGTTTGAGTGAATGAAGGGATAGCTTGACTATTATGTCTGAAAGGATGAGGACTTACAAAAAAAGACAAAATATCTCAGCTAACTCTTTAGAAATACCTGATGAATAAAAATCTTTGAGTTCCTCCAGGTCCCTTGTGAGAATAGAAAACAGCTTTTTTTGTGTGGGAGGGTACAGGATAGAAGGGATTGGTCTTTGTTTTAGGGATTTTCACAGTGTATTCTAAGGTTAATAGCCCAGGTCTTAGAGTTAGATGTCCAGTAGGGCAGATAACATATGTGAACGTTGGTAGGTCACTTCTCTGAGCAGCCATTTTCCTGTGATTACACAATGAGGGTAATGTTAGTGCTTCACATCACATGATTCAAGCCACCCCTGTGAGGAGATTGTCACAGTGATGGACACACTCAGAAACTATAACGTTGTGATTGTTAGGTTCATCTGCAAAGAACAGAAAAACCTCACAGTAACAGGGCTTGCTCAAGTTATGATTTATTCTTCCTCTCTGAAAAATATCTCTCTACAGGTAGAAAGACTAGAGCTCATATGGCAAATGCTCACAGAGCCAGGCTGATGAAGACTTTGGTTCTAATATTGCTATGCTATGGCGTTATCTCTGTCTTCTGATTTGCACTACGATGCACCCCATGCATTTGTTCCAAAGCACAATGGAAGGAAAATCAAAAAAGGAAAAGGAAAGGTCATGTGCCAATAGCATTTGAAGGGAGGTAGCCACATAATGTTTCTGCTTATTTCACATTAGCTTCGAGTCTGCTTCTTTTACTAAGCTACAATCTCTGTCCTTTAATTGGTGTGTTTAGATCATTTACGTTTAATGTAATTATTCGTATGCTGAGTCTGTCATTTGAGTTTTCTCTTTGTTCCTCACCCCCACAGTTGGCTTCTTTTTATTTGTCTTCTTGCGGGTTACATGAACATGTTTTAGAATTCCATTTTGATTCATTTATAGTGTTTCAGAGTGTCTCCTTGTCCATAGCATTTTTAGTGGTTCCTCTAGCCATGATATGATGTGTACATCATATTCTACTGGAATCAACAATTTACCAGTTCAAGAGAAGGTTGGAGACCTTACTTCCCTTTGCGTTTCTTTACCCTCTCCCAGTTGTAATATAATTGTCTTAAATACTTCCTTTACATACATTCAGAATTGTGCTAGTTTCATAGTTTTTGCTTCAAGCACCAAACATAATTTAGAGAATATAATAAGGTAATGTGTTTACCCACATTTTAACTTTTTCCACTGTTCTTTATTCTCTGATGTTCTAATGTTGTGTGTGTGTGTGTGTGTGTGTGTTTGATTGATTTTCTCTCTTCCTAAGACTTCTCTGACAACTCCATAAGGATCATAAAAAGAGGGACTAATTGGAAAAAACTCATTATTCAGTTGGGGAGGGTAGAAGAAGAGGGACAGAGGATGGTGGGGAGAGGGGATTATGGTCAGGGGACATTGAGTGTATGAATGGAAGTTATCAAATAGATGCACATTAAAAAACTTAATCACTCTAGGTCTTTCAGAACTTGCCAAATGAGCTCTCATCTTCCTATTTGTAGATTGTTCAGAGAAAAATAAATTGCTTCCTGTGTAAGTCCTACTATTAGAGGTTTTTCTGTTTATCACAGTTGAACCTAGTTCATCACTGCACTTCCAGATTGTGGGTAAAATGTTGTTTCTCTCCTGTTGCTTTGAAGGCTTTTCAGATTTTATTTTTATTTTATAATTTTCAGAAGTGTGACTATGACATGTCTTGGCCTGGATTTGTTTGGGTTTATCCCTGCTTGAGATCAGCTCACCTTTTTGAATCTGTAGGTTTATGTCTTCTAGCTTTGCAAAATTTTCACCCATAAATTTTTCAATTGCATTTTCAGCTCAGTCCTCCTCTGCCCCTCTTCCTGTTGATATTTGATGGCATAAATGCTGGGTCCCTGAGGCTCTGTTAGTTTATTTCATTCTATTTATGCTCATTTTTCAGAATGGGTAATATCTGTTATTTGATCCTCAGTTCCCCTATGAGGTCCATTCGCTGAGTTTTAAGTTTTGGTTATTGTAGGTGTCAGTTGTCAAATTTGGCTATTCTCTTTCCTTCTGCTTTTTCGCTAAGACTCTAGCATTTCAGTTTCTATTAAACATGTTCTTTGTTCCTAGAAGGCTCTTTGGCTTGGAGCCTTGATAATCCACACCATTTGTCTTTTCTCATTTCACTTTTGATTTTCCTTGTTCACAGAAAGATGAGTGATTTTTTTTCCTTAAAATTGAACTTTTAGGGTATTATATTGTGCATCTCTGGATCTTACTTAAATCTTCTGGTTTATACTGGCTTCTGACTCTGCTCTGGCATGGGGAGAAGGAGGCACCAACTTGTTTCTACCAGGCAGGAGTGAAAGTCCAGGTTCCACGTTGATACCTGGGGCCTTGTTACAGCTGACTGAGACTGGGATTCTAGCTCTGCACTAGGTGTCTGTTGATGCCTTATTATGCTTCCCTCATGGTCTCTCCAATACCACTAGGAAGGCAGGTAGCTTAGTCATTACTGGGCAGTGGCAAAAGAGCTGACTTTTCCTCTTCCTAGGACTTTTCTGACACCACCTCGGAGGTGTCAATAGGAGTGGGATACCCAGTTACCTACTGTCAGGTGGGTGTGAATTACCACATGTGTGAAGGGATGTCATTACTACTCAACAGAGATAAGCCCCATTCCCTCTCTGATACTACCCCTTTGGGGTCTTGGGTGTCTTGTCACAGGCTGGTAAGGATAGAGGTCTGGGCTCCTTATTTGCTCTTTGCTGGTAGAATTGTAGAGGTAGATATGTGTTTGTGGTGTTTGGAGTTCTGTAGTTACTGTCTAGAAGCTATTTGTTCATGAGGCCTCTGTCCTGGGTTTTTGGATAACAGTGACAGACTTCTCTCTTCTATCCACACCATTGACATTTAAGGATTGCTGGCTTTTCCAACACCAGTCTAGAGTATGTAATGCACAAAGAAAACTCAGCAAATTCCACAGCAACCATGCATGCCTTGGGTGTCAGTCCCTACTCAGTCTGCTTTCCTTTCTCTCCTCTTAGAGCCTTCTGAGACTTGCTTCTTTTTCAAAAAAAATTATTAAATTAACTTTTAATTGACAGCATCCATACATATCCATAATATACTATGATAATCCCTTCCTATCACCTTCCTTTTCCCCTTTCAAATCCCCTGCCATTGAATCCCTTCTTCTCCCCACTTATTCTGTTTCGATGTCATCATTTTCTATCCCTCTTATTATGCAGGTCTTGCATAGGTAGTGTCAACCACTATGAGGTCATAAATGCTTCAGCTACTTTGTGTCTGGAGGACAGTATTGCAAAGCATTCCTCCCCTTCCTTTGGCTCTTATATTCTTTCTACCCCCTCCTCCACAATAGTCACTCAGCCTTGGAGGGTGTAATAGAGATGTCTTAGTGCTAAACACTCCATTGTCACTTCTTAGCAATCTGATGAGTTTCGAGTTTCCTCAATGATCAGAAACTGGCCTTCCCACCTCTGTTGCTAGCTAATTCTCTTGTGGATCCAAGGACCAAGCTACTGGGGTGGGAAGGCTATCAGCAAGATTTGAGAGCATGGGTTAACTATTGGTGGGTGGGAGATTAGTAAGGGGCATAAGGATCATTGAATGGGGGATGCATGCCTGGTATAAAAACCTAATCAACAGCCTAGGGCTGGGGAGCTCAAAAGCCCTTGGGAGAAAACTACTACTATTGTTTGACTAAATGGATATATTATGCCACCACACTGTCCGCTAGGTTCATGCCCATATACTAATACTGCTATCACTTTTGGTTAGAGAAGCTTCTCTTTACAGGTGGCAGTGACCATTGGGAGTCCCAGCCCTATGTGTTCATAAGAGCTGAGGTCTCTTCTCATTTAACCATCATTCACTTCAAGTGATTTGGTTTTACCTGAGACAAAAGGTGTAGGTGTTTCACAGCCTGTGGGGAGTTGGGTTTGCCTATAAATGTTTTTGGGATCCAAATTATTGGTGTGGTTGCCTTTTGAGCATGACTTAGGCCAGGAGAGAGGCTCTGACTGCTATCAATGGCGGACACCATGCTGTTGACAGTGGTAGAACAGCCTTGCTTTGTCTGAGTAGGAATGCAGCCTCTGAGAGCTGTTGACTTGAGAGTTTTTACCCTTTTATCAAACAAATATGTGTATGTGCTTGATAAACGGTCCTTTATCTGACTCAAAGACAGAGGGTTGATCAGCTCAAACACTAGCCTC
>PVHP010050398.1:0-11801 GCA_004024765.1 Zapus hudsonius
CAGATACAGAGTAAGAAATGGACCCAAATCAGCCTCTTGAGGGACAAAGCTCTGGTGGTTCAGGGCGGAGGCCATGGGTCACACCGTTTGACGTCAAATTCTTCAATTTCTATTTGATGAACTGTCAACTTTAGACAATGTCTTTCATCTTCTAACAGCTTCTTTGTGTATACAATGGAGAGAAGAACGATTAACTCCAGAAATAGTTGTGAGAATCAAATGAAGTAATACATGCAGAGGATTTATTTCAACGCCTGAAGCTTAGTGCCCACTAGGTATTAGCTATGCTTATTATAGCTTAAGACTCTGTTGGTTATAAGCCACCATTGCTTTGTAAGAGATTTTCAGGGCAGGAGGAGGCTCACTTCATTTCTCTGAGCTGGAGATTTATATGTCCAACTGCCTGCCTGCCATCTCTACTAACATATCACTCAGGAATCTCCAGCTTATCTAGTCTAAAACAAAGTTTCTGATTTCCTTCCCTGCCTCCCCATCTGTCCCTTAGTCTCCCCTCATCCACCTAATAGCCCAAGGTTGAAACCTGTAATTCATCAGCAAGTCCTCCTCTCCCCCTTCCACACCCAGTACATCAGCAAATAGTCATTTCTACCTCTGAATTCTAGCTTGTGTTTTCTCTTTCCTCTCCTTCAGCCACCATTCTGGCCCATGTCACCACTGTTTCTGTGTGGACCTCTCTATCCAAAGCCTCCCAAGAAGATCTCTTTCCCTTCAAGCTTTGTTGACCTCCGCTTCATCTTCTAACATGATAACTCGGAGCATCCTTTCCCTGTTTTAATTCAATCCAACAGTTATTTATGGAGCATATATTATATGTCTGGTGTTATTATAAGAGATGAGAACTTTAACATTGACCTTAACACACAAAATCCCTGGCTTCCTATTACTGGACATCTAGTTCTACTAGTACAGCACTTGCTATGGACTGAATGGGAGCCCTGCTTCATAGACTGAATCCAAGTCTCTGTGTGTCTGTCTGTGCAGAGAGGCTTAAAGGCAATGCAATGTTAAATGAGGTCACAAGAGTGGAGCCATGACCTACCCGGTGCCCTCTTGAGAGGGAGAGATGCCAGTGAGCTCTTCATCTGTCAGGATACAAAAAGGGTCCACTGTCTTCAAACCAGAGAAGAATCCCTGACCAGATCTGATCAACCTGCACCCCATGGTGGGTTGTCACCTTTTCAAATAGTAAGAAACTAAATCTCTGTGGCTTAAGGCTTCCAGTCCGCAATTCTGGTAGGGCCGCTTGAGTTAACAAACATTAACACTTACTGCAAGGTCTAATTGTACATTGATGCTTTATCCCCTTTTAGTAACTGTCTCTATACCGTTAGCTCCAAGAAGGAAGGGGCGGTGCTTACTGCTTAGTCATTGAATGTTCAGTCTCCCAAACGGGAAGCATACCACACATAATGTCAGATGGATGAACAACACACAACATTCTAATTACTGTAAGTAGAGTGACCAGGTGTCCCTGGCTAGCCTGCAACAATAATAATCTATACCTTTTGTTCCAGTGTAATTTTTCATATCTCCCCCTTCCACTCTCATAATGATCTGGTTTGGACAAGAAAGTATGATTTGTTTACACTGTTAAGGCACAACTTGACTTTAGTAACATGAAATCTAAAACAAGTGTCTCTTTGGAAATCATAGTATTGGTAATACTCTGTCACCTGGTCCCATGATTTCTTTGTATGACTAAAGTTACAGACCAGTAAATATGTCACAAGGCATGAGGCACCTCACCCATTGATGGAGGGCAGAGAATAAAAACAGAATATTGCATAACCTACTAAGTGCCATACCAAACAAGAAGAGACCAGGCCTGCCCTTTGACCTCTCTCAGACTGGACAGGACCTAAACTTCCTTGGGTAGTTTATACTATGTTGGGCACTGCTTGTTGGCGCTGCTAAATGAGGGCATGGAGGACAAAGGGTTAACGATGTTTGAACAGGTTTGAAACCCTGGTGGTAATCCTGGTAGGCGTTTCGCCAGCTCCATCGTCAACCCTGACTCCCAACCCCCATGAGTAAGCCACATGAATCCAGGTTCGCACCCCAGCTGTGCCTGGAAGGTGGCAGTTCTTCTGCCCCCACCATGTGATACGTGCCCAAGCTCACGTCTACATGCAAAGCAGGTATTCACAGGTCACTGATTACTGCCAATCCCCGTTGCCCATTCCTTCCCCTCTATCTCTATTTAACCAAAGGGGATCCTACAATAAAGGGGAATATTTTCCACACCTTTCCCCTGGGTCTCTGCCCGTTATTCTCTCTGAAGAGATGAGCTGAACACACAGGAAGCCATGCTTCCAAGAGCTGTAACACTTCCTGGGGTTTTTGGGCCCATGGATATGCCTCCACAGCTGTCCGGGTCTGGAGCCGCCACTGCCACTGCCGCCAGAGCTGCTGCCACTCAGAGTATGCCTGCTTCCTCCGACCTGCGCAGCTGCCACCATCAGCAGAACGGCAGCCGCCTACAGAGCTGTAACCCAGGGCGGACCTCCCCTGGTGCCTCCCGAGGGCACCAGCCAGCTGATGCCAGCCGGCCGATGCAGCCAGCCGGACAAGATCCCGGAGAGAGACTCGCAGCTCGGCTCTGCCCTGCCTCCCCGGGTGTGCTCCTGCCCCACCCTGCCTGCATGGCCCAGAAAACCCCGCAAAGACTTCAGGACCAGCTTCTTCTTCTTTTATTAACCGCAAAGACTTCAGGACCAGCTTCTTCTTTTATTAAAAACAACAATCCTAGGGATTAACTTTTTACTTTCAGGACTGGCTTTATAGTACATATAAGCCTTCATAAGTAGAGATGATTTCCAGAAACTATCACCTCCAAGAATTGTGAATGAGCAGTCCATGCTGTTTATGTGTGTGTGGTACAAGTGGATGCGAATGCTGTGGAGGCCAGAAGTTGACATGGGGTGTCTTCCAGCACCCCCTTATTCAATGATACGGTCTCTCATTAGAATCCGGAGTTCTCCTACTCAGCTACTCTAGTTATCCAGCTTGCCTCAGGGACCCCCTATCTCACCTCCTGAGCACAGGGATTTCAGGTAGGCTGCCATGTTCATATGGTGTTTACGGAGTTGGGGACCCAGTCTCTGGCCGTCATGTATGCATGGTAAGCACTTTATCCATAGAGTCATCTCCATAGCTCAGCAAAGAGCATTTGTAACAAGAGGAAGATGTCTCTGAAGTCTACAATTGAAGGTTTAGATTAAAGAAAACCACACTGTATAAGGAGTAGGAAAAAGAGGAGGAGGAGTGGATTTCTTGGCCTTTCTCAGTGGTTCCAACCTGCAGAGTTAGAACTTACCATAGAAAAACCCTTTGCCCCTGAAACAAACCAGCAGACCAACTAGCTAAAGAAAGGTAAGCAAGGGGGCTGAGAGATTGCTCAGTGGTTAGACATTGCCCCACAAGCCTGCCAACTGGGGTTTGGATCCGTAGAACCTACGTAAAGCTGGGTGGTGTCTCCAATCCCAAAGTGCCTATGGCAATGGGAGTGGGCTCAGGAGAATCCTGAAACTTTTCAGGAGTCTAGTCTGGCCTTTCCAGAGCTAACAACACCTGAGAGACCCTATTTCAAAGCAAGGTGGGAGGAGAGGACCAGCACTGTGCTCCTCTGACCTCCAAATGGGTGCTCACCACACACACACACACACACACACACACACGTTAAAAAGATAAGCAAAGCAAACCAAGAAGGAAAAAGAAAAGAAAGAAAGTGAGGGAAGGCCTCCTAGGAGCTTTAACAGACATTGCTGGCTCTCAGGATTTTTATGGGCTTTTATTTTTGCCATTTTTCCCAATCAGGAAATTAAATACTGATACATTCTAACCCACGGTCTATGATTAAATTTGGTGGATTGCTCCAATAATGACTTTGATGGTTATCCCCCCCCCCTTGGCCTCAGCTTCTTAAGAAGGTAAAATTTCCTTCAAATTCATGGCTCTCAGAATCCTTCTCACTGAACATAATGAATAAAACTGAAGTGTGAAGACCCGTCCCCAGCGCAGTGACTGCGCTCGCTCTCCTGCTCCCCACTGTTTCCAGAGAATGGCTTCCTCATGTACTTTTTTCTTCCAATAGCTTTGTTCTTTAGGGATTAATGCTGCACTTATCTCCGCTCACTGTAAAACCTTTACAATGTGCTGTTAAACCACGTCTGTTGGGCTGCAGAAAGTCCTGCTGTGGCTGGGGTGCCCTGTTTGGCAAAGAGGCTCCCACTCCACACAGTGGCTTCCGATCCCGCCTTGGAGGAATCACTGGGTATGGGTTGGCACCAAGGCTCCCTTATATATGCAAGTCACAGACAAGGGGTCACCACAAATCCAGTGATTGGGCCTCACAGGCATCAGGTTATTCGGATGTCAGAGGCCCTGGGATGTGAAGATCTCTGGAGGACACTCCAATAGACAAGGGGCATCTATGGCTGACCACTCAGAAGGCAATAAACATAACAACCACTCGCTTAAGGTCAAGTGCATCCTCTCCCAGGGCTATTACACACAGTTATGTTATGATGGTCAGCTACACTTCCCTTCAGCTGTCATCCTACTCATACCACCCCGACCTTCTAGAAGGTTCCTTCTCTTCTTCCTCACCTGAAGAACACATGCCCATACATGGGGAACCAATGCCACCTCCTCTGGGAAGCCTCCCAGCACTCCCTCCTTCACCCCTGCCCCCCACAGTACCCTTATTATTAGTAAATATCACTAAGGCAATTTAATTCTTTTGACCAATTTTCAATAGGATGAAATTTAAATATTTTCTTTGATTCTAATCCTCTAACTTAATCTCGCCAGCATTATTTTCACTGTAGTCTAATATATTCTTCATTAAATTTATAAGTAATCTATTATAAAACATCTCTCAGTATGTCTTTACCCACATCACATTCTGCAATGGTGACCATCAAAGGTTTCCTTTGTAACAGTAACTTCTGCTCAGTTTAGTTTTCTTGAATCAGATTTTAGATATTTGTCTCATAATTTTACTGGGCTCATTTTTAGTTGATGCTTTGTTTTGTGTTGTCTTTCCTACTGATTATCAATGATCATTGTCATTTTTAAAATTTTTGTTTTATTTTTTAGAAATACCACTCAAAAAGTACGAGCCTTTCTATGAGCTGTGTACTTATGCTGTTGCCATTGGTGGATCAGAGAATGTGACTTTCCAGGTTTCCATGACCTTGAGGTCAAAATGGAGCAAAGGGTCAAGCTATCTTTATACTCATGACAGTGTCTAGAATATTCTATCAGATTAGCAGTGAGACCATGGCAATGCTGATCTGAAGGGGCCAGCTTGATTCTCATGGGCGTGAGTTCTCACTCTGAAGAGAATGGATTAGTTACCAAAGGATGGAATTGGAAGCTATCACAGTATGTAATGAAAGACAAACACTACATGTTTCTTTCATATGTGGAACCTAAATTTCATAGATATATATAATGAAAATAGAAGAAGGACTATTTGGGGGAGAGACACAAGGACACAGTGGGGAGTGAATAGAGTCAGAGTACTTGATATATTTGATTTTTAAACCTTATGGGGGCTGGTAACTAGCCCAACTCACAAGCGTGAGGGGCAAAGCAGAGTTTGACTCATGTGAAAATATGCAGTGTGGTGCTATGCACCTGTGTCCCCAGCCTTGGGAGGTGCAAGCAAGAGGATCCTCGAGGCTTGCCGACCTTCCAGGTGAGCAGCAGGCCAATGTGAGGCTCTGCCTCAAAAAAGAGGGACATTGGAGGTTGTCCCTTAGTCTCCACATTCATGTGCACACATATGCTCATATTCTGGAATGTGCATGGTCGGCCAAACACACGATTCAGTACAACCATACATGTCTTTTTGAAAGTACAGAAAAATGTCATGATGAACCCACCTGTGATGGTTAAGTTTATTTGTCAACTTGACCAATGTAATAATCCATAATAATCTTGGGTGGGTCTCTGAGCTTGCCTGCAGGAAGGATTGATAAAATCCTTTTGGGATTTTGGAGAAGGGAGGAGTTCCCTTCTCCAGAGTGAGCCCTTTCCCCCAGTGGGTGGGCCTTCCAGAAGGAGACTAAATATAAGGAAGCTTATGGGGAAGGAGATGCTCTTCCTTCCTCCCCCAGTTGCTGGTGCTGGTTTGTGACTTGCTCTCGCATCCTGCTCTCCTACCCTTCCTGGACATTGGAACCCAGTTTCCTCGGCCTCACATTGTGGACTGAAGAGCAGCCATCAGGCCTTCTGGGCTGGATTGGGACTGCTGAGGCCTCCATCCACGTGGACTGAACAGCTACTGGTTTCTTCACCTGTGGGCCTACAGACTGCTATTGTTGGACTGTCATAAGATATCCCAATAAATTCCCTTTTATTATTATTCATTCTATCAACTCTGTTTCCTCTAGAGAACCCTAACTAATACACCACCTGTGATTGGAATGTGACATGTCCCCCAGAGCCTCACGTGTTTGTGATTAAGCCTCATGCTCAACCCTCACCTGGTGAAATTTGGGGAGGTGGAGCCTTGCTGGATGAGGTGTGTCACTGGTGGTGGAACTTGAGGTTTATTAGTCCAACCCACTGGGTGTTCAGGGCTCCCTCACTCTTGCTGCTATGTGACAAGGTGTGATGCCCAGTCTCTGCTCTGCTTTCCCTGCCATGATGAAGCTTCCCCTCAAAACTGTAAGCCTGAAATAAACCCTTTCCTCTCATAAGTTGCTTCTGATCAGGTGTTTTGTCTCGGCAGCAAGAAGGTAATGGCAACACCATCACTTTGTACAGCAAATGCATACCAATTTTAAAAAGACAGATTTGTCATGGAATGAGCTGCCTGTGTCTTGTCCTTTCTGCCCTTGCCTGCACGTCCTTCACAATCCCGCCTAGGTCCTTACTAGAGGCTGGATGGCTCTCCTACTGGGCTCTTGGACCTCCCAGCTTCCGGAACCATTACTAAATTAAGCTTCTTTGATTTTTAAATCAGCCTCACGTCAGGTATTTCTCTATCACAACACAAAACAGACTAAAACACAAGATGTTAGGAGAGCTGCATGTTTCTAGAGAAAAATAAGATCCTAGATCCACCCTTCCCACCATACACTGGGATCAGTTTGGAATGAATCAGAGATCAAAATGTAAGAAATATAATCATACAAACATGAAAGGAAAACGTAGGTGAATTCCTCTCTAAACTGGAAATAGGTCAGGCGTTCTAAGACTAAAGATCTAGGAACAGGGGAAAAACAGACACATCTGCTTACATGAAAAAGGCAGGGCCGGGGAGATGGCTCAGCAGTTAAAAGTGATTGCTTGCAAAGCCTGCCAGCCTGGGTTAGATTCCCCAGTGCCCACATAAAGCCAGGTGCAAAAAGTGGCACATGTGTCTGAAGTTTGTGTGCAGGGGCAAGAAGTCCTGGTACTCTCTCACTCTATTCCCAAATATACATTTTATATATATATATACATATACATATACATATGTTTCCATCCTGTGCTGGCAAGGTTGTACAAGCCTGTAATTCCAGTACTAAGGACATACAGGCAGGAGGGTCATAAGTCAGAGGTCAGTCTGGGTTACAGAGTGAAACCTTGTCAACCTTGTCACTCGTGCACACCCCCCAACACACACACACACACACACACACACACACACACACACACAGAGCATTTTCATAACACAAACGCCAGCAGACAAGTAACAAACAGGGGTAAAATATTTGCAATTTATATGATAGACAAAGTATTCCCATCACTAATGTTCAGAGATTCTAAAAATAGAGAAAAGATTAACAACTCTATAGGAAAGTGGGCCAAAGATATGAGCAGCCTGCAGAAAAAAAAGAAATGCAAATGGTCTTAATCATAAGAGAAGCTTTTCAACTTACTTCTTAATGAGAGACATGCAAATTAAAACTACTCGGAAAGTCATTTGTCATCTGTCAGATTGGCAAAAACCCAAATAGTCACACATACTTTGTTGTTATAGCTGTGAGAAGATGGCACCTTCATCATTCCTGCAGCATGAATACCCCCCATCTGGAGGGGACCCGATAATGTCTAGCAAAATCATATATGCAGTTATCCCTGACCTCAAAACTCCACCTACAGGAATCTATTTAAAAAATAACAGGTAAAACTGAAACATAGATTCACTTGATTTAATTATAGCACTATGCTCAGAAAAGGGAAGGGATGAAGGACATCTCTACAAAATATTATAGAATGATCTTCATACTTATTATAGATAGTACATGTTCATTGTGTATAACACACATTATATATAACAGTATATTACTATGCTGCATTATTATATATTACAGAATGATCTCCATATACAATATATATTATATTCTTCATGTATATATGGTATATCATACTATATTATAACATTACTTGCTACCTTTTACTATATGTAATCTAGAATGATCTTCACAATATAATAAATAACTATATATTTATAATGCATAATTACTCTATGATATTATAATATTCAATGCCATATTATTATAAATAATATTGTAGTGTGACTTTTATACACATATAAAGAAACAAGGTGGCCAAAAATATGCAATAGTATACTTCACTTTACTTTTTATCATTTTTATTTATTAGAGAGAGGGAGAGAGAGAGAAAGAGAGAGAGAGAGAGAGAGAATGGGTGTGCCAGGGCCTCCAGCCACTGCAAATGAACTCCAGATGCATGTACCACCTTGTGCATTTGGCTTTATGTGAGTACTGGGGAAGTGAACTCAGGTCCTTCTGCTTTATAGGCAAGTGCCTTAACCGCTGAGCCATCTCTCTGGCCCGACTTCACTTTATTTAAGAAAGAGGAGGTTATATCTTTTCATGTATAAAGTAAAATGAATGAAAAACTTGTCGCATTAGAGCTAGTGAGTGAGGACACAGGATGAAGAGGCAGTGATAGAAGGCAGATCTGAGAAGCATGTCTTATTTTGTAGATTTGGTTTTGGAGTTACATAAATATTTGCACCATTATAAAAAAAACTAAATATTGAAACCAAGAATAAAATGAAGCACATGAGCCTGTTTATTAGTTTGGTAAGTATGGTTATACAGAGAGGAATAATTCTAGATTGTTTTTAAATCACTGTAACTTGACTGCATCTCCCTAGAGGGACATAACCTAAAAACAAAACGAATCTCCAGGAGTTTCCAAGGCTTCTTGTGGTGTTTTAGCACTGGGACACAGCTGTGGCCATTCTCAGAGATCAAGCACATAAATAATTATGGAGCTGTCCTCGAGTACAAGAACTTTTTCAATTAATTCATTTTTAAATAGCATACAAAGAATTAGGGTTCATCATGGTGTTTTTTAAAAAAGTTTTAATTTTATTTCTCCTCCTCCTATCTCCCCCTCCGTCCCCTGCTGCTCTCCCCTCCTAAGCCTTGAGCTTCCTCACGACATTTCTTTGATTCTCCCTTCGTGTTCTCCTCACCTCTTGTGACCATCTGTCTTATGGCTTCCTATCTAGATTCATAGCCTATACTCACGCTCACATGCCTTTATTTGCATATATGAATATTAAAGTTAGAAGCTGCATCTGAAAGAGAACATGTGATTTCTGTCTTTCTGTGCCTGAGTAACTTCGCTTAGTATAATTTTCCTCAAAATCTCATAACTTTTTATGAGATTTTTGTTTTTCTTGATAGCTTAGTAAATTCCACCATACCCCATATTTTCATAATGTAGTCATCAATTGATGGACATCTAGGATGATTCCATGTCTTAGCTATTATGAGCAGGGCAGTAATAAACATGGATGTCTAAGTATCTCGGTGGTAGGATGCTCTGAAGTCCTTTGAGCATATGCCCAGGATGGCATAGCTGGGCCATAGCCGTATTTTTAGCTTTTTGAGAAACTTCCACGCTGGTTTCCTTAGGGGATGCATGAGTTTACATTCCCATCAACAGTGAATAAGAGTCTCCTCACCCCATAACTTCAACATTTTCTGTCATTCGTTTTCTTGAGGATAGCCATTCTGGCTGAGAATCAGAAGAAAAGAAATACACAGAGGAGGAAGGTGGCTGAAGTGAAGTCAAAACCCAGAGCTCTACATTTGTAGCAAAATGATCATGGTGATTATTGGACATATTCTAATAATTTTAATTATTATTATTATTATTATTATTACTAGTACTCACTACTGTTCAGACCCAGAAACTGGGACCAATGCAGCAACAAGAAACACACACACGATGCACAATTTTCTCACTAAGATGAGTTTGGACATGGCTGGTCAGAGGTCTGGGGCAAGAAACCTAAGGGAAAAGCCTGGGACCATTGAAGAGTCAAAGGGACCCAATATCAACAAGGTTCCAGTGGCAGAAAGGAATCAATGTACATCAGTAATGAAACTCATAGTGATACCCGCAGCTTCCTGCTCCTCTTTGCAAGATAGATGAGAAACTATTCATTATTTTGAAAGCTATTAAGAAAAAAAAGCATTTATCTTGACTTTTCCAAATGAGCTTTGTTGCACTTCTATGTAACCAAAGAAACTGGATGACTGAAAATATTTCTTTATGAAAAGTATTTCGGCTAATAACTGAGGAAGGAAAACTAAAATGCTCACTATGTTGTAACTCCTAATGAATTACAGAGCAGAGGTGACTCTGGGTGTCACAAATGGGGAAGAGGGTAGCCACTGCATGCCTTGATGTGGAAGGACCCAAATGTCTCTGCAAAAGAAGTCTTGATGCAAAATTGAACCCAAATCTCTTACTAAGAATTTCGAAGAGATGTGTGGGAAGGATGGACTTGCTAAATGATATCATAGGATGTCAATCTGGAAAATATCTATTGGAATAAATGATCCAAAATCATTTAAAAATAATTTACAAATGGGGAGGGGTAAACAGGAGGAAAAGGAGGAAGAGAAGAGAAGAAGAAGGAGGAGAAGAAAAGGAAGAGGAAGAAGAAGAGGAAGAGGAAGAAGGAAAGAAGGAGGAGCTGGGCATAGTGGCACATACCTGTAATCTCAGCACTCGGGAGGCAGAGGTAGGAGGAATGAGGGCTATGAGTTTGAAGCCAGCCTGGGACTACACAGTGAGTGCCAGGGTAGTCTGAGCTAGAGTGAGACTCTACCTATAAAAAAAAGAAAAAAAAAGAAAGAAAGAAAAGAAGGAGAAGAGAAGAAATTGAATCCCATGGTTTAATAAAGACCTGAAAGATAAATTTAACCAACTAAATCTTGATTTAAGCGAACAATTTATAAAACAGGAAAAAAGGCACTGACAGGGGAATTCATGAAGTGTGAACACTCACTGAACAGTTGATGGTATTATGGGATTCTTTTCAACACTTTAAAAACTGAAAATAGTACTGTGGTCATGTTATTTTTTTTAAACCCAATCTATTTTGGATGCATACTGAAATGATGTTTTTGATAAAAGAATAGAATGTCCGGGATTTGCATCAAGTTGGAGCTGGTGGAGGAATGGGGGAGGGGATGACAGCAAACTGGCCCTCTGTGGACAGTGCTAAGGAGGTGATGGATTCCAGGTAAACTGCTATACTGTGTCTCCACTTTTGCATAGACTTGAAATTGTCCTCAATGAAGAGAGAGGTTTTTTTAAATGTCATTTATAAGTGGGTATAATGGTTCATGCCTTTGATCCCAGCACTTGGGAGGCAGAGTTAGGAGGGTCTCAATTCACTATGAGACAACATAGTGAATTCCAGGTCAGCCTGGGCTAGAGAGAGCTCCTATGTGATGGTTAAGTTTTGTTGTCAACTTGACTTATTAGCAATCCACAGTATTTTGAGA
>PVHP010050399.1:0-11820 GCA_004024765.1 Zapus hudsonius
AGAGAGAGAGAGAGAGAGAGAGAGAGAGAGAGAGAGAGAGAGAGAGAGAGAGAGAAAGAGAACACTAGGGCCACCACCTTGTGTGTCTGGCTTATGTGGGTCCTGGGGACTTGAATCCAGGGCCTTAGGCACTGGAGGCAAGTGCTTTAACCTCTGAGCCATCTCTCCAGCCTTTTTTTTTTTTTTTGAGCTGCTGATTCTTAAGCCTAGGGCTGTTATGAGATCCATAGGAACCGATTTCATCCAGTTCACCCCAGGAATGTTCAGAAAAGCATAAAGATGCACAGCATGTTCAGAGACCCAGTTGTAAACACGTGTCCATCCCCTCTAGTCATGTGACCATGGACCAGCTGGTTTCTCTAAGCTCCGATTTTCTCATGGGTAAACTGGATATAATTCCCAATCATTTCCCTGAGACGTTAGGAGAATCTCTGGGAGGATTCTTGTGTATGATAGTGCAAACACGTGGCAGAGTTTTTAGTTCTCTTACCTTGGGTTGCTGAAAGTGGATGGAATTCAGCAAGTGGATGGAATTCAGCATCTGTAGTGTAATAAATTAGGGTTTTTCTTCTTACCTTTGTGTCCTCTGAACTTCCATGTAGAAGACCTTCAACTTAGTACATGCCCCATTCATTACACTAAGTTCCAAGGGTATCAGAAAGCTGAATTCCAAAACACAAGATCATCGTCCACAGGCACATCTGGTATAAGTGTAATTCTTCTGGGCACAGGGTTGAAAGTGATGAGTGTGATTTAGCACTTTATTCCCTCCATCAAGTTAGGTGTGTCTGTCACTGTTGCAGCCTGTCTTGTGAGAGGCCTCCAAATATTATACAACATGGCTGGAGGAAAAGGCTTTAAACATGAAAGGGAAAGCTGACAAGGATTTTTCTGGTCAGAGGGGCAGAAATGTACGATGCTTCTCTTCCTGTAGGAAAACATTGCAAAGCCAAGACTAGCTTCATGGGAAACTACCTTCTATTTATATTTAGCCTTGGGTCAGACTGGCCTGATGCATAGAGGGAATTGGATGAGTATAAACGATCAAGTCCAAAGTCACCCACATGGAGCCCTCTGAAGTATCTGACCACTCCTTGGCCCTGCCTGCATGACTCCTCATGATTCTGTGGTGGCTGGCCAGCTTCTCATCTGTTGTTCTTGTCCTCCCTGTTTTCTCAAGATCCCCTTTGAACACATCTTCTTTCTAAACAGATCACAGAATAATTATTGTAGTCACTGCCATCCAGGATCATTGATGTGTTTGTTTTTTATAAACTCCAGTGCTGAGGATTGAGCCCAGGGCCTTTGTACGTGCTAGGCAAGTGCTCTGTAATCAACCTTCTTTTCCTGAGGGTGAGATGATGCTTTTAATCGCTTCTTCATTGATTTTTTTCATTTTTTAAAAAAATAGTTTATTTGCAAGGAGAGAGAGAGAGACAGAGAGAACAGGAATGGAGGAATGGGTGTGCTGGTATCTCTTGACCTTGCAAACAAACTCCAGATGCATGCACCACTTTGTATCTAGTTTTACTTGGGTTCTTGGAGACAGCCCTGACCAGCAGGCTTTGCAAGACCACATTTTAACCACTGAGCAATCTTCCCAGCCCCTTCATTGATTTATTATTAACTAAGTGGCATCTGTCCAGTGGTGCTTATGTGAAGTCTGTGCTGGGCACTGGGGACACAGCTGATGAGTAAGAGCAACGGAAGCCCTGTCCCCATGCAGCTCATGACATCACCAGGTGCTCACTAAACAAAGCTGTTGTTGAGAACCAGAGGGATGAGGTCTATGCTGGCCACTAGAGAGGGTGCTTCCTTGGGAGGTCAGGCCAGGACAAGCTCCCAGGCTGTCACCACCAGGCTTGCCCTGAGGAATGATACCACAAGCTTTGGGTTAATTAGTGAGAACAGGTGAGAGACAGTGGACAGAGTCATGCCATTGAAAATTGTTACAGGCTATCTCTCTGAGGACAATGGCACAAAACTAGGAAATCATGAAGGATTTCTAAGGGAAACTAAATGGGGGCTGGGGAGAGAGCTCAGCCCACAAAGTGCTTGTCTTGTAAACCTGAGAGCCCAAGTTCAGTCCCTAGAACCCATGTACAAAAGCTGGGTGTGGTGGTGCCTGCTTGGGTCAGGCAGGTGCTGTGGAAGTGGAGAGAGACAGGTAGGTCCTTGAAGCTCACTGGTCAGCCTGTCTAGCTTCATTGATGAGCTCCAGGCCAGTGAGAGATCCCAGTTTAAAAGGTGTACGGTGTACTTGAGTATGACACCTGAGGGTTTTCTCTGAATTCCACATGCACAGGTCCATTTGTGAGCACACACACATGCACACGTGCACACACACACCTGTGACCCTGCATATACATGTGCATACCATATGCACATTAAATTCTTACTTTGTCGTTTTCATTTATCAATCCAAATTTTACTTCTCAAGTGCAAATCTCTTAAATGAAAATCACCAATTCAGAGTTCTCACCTGCAATTGATAATTGCATAGCGTTTGTAGGCTGATATTGAAATGGCCCCAGGATCCATGTTGGAGGGGCATTCCATGGGCAGAAAGGAAAGAGATACATAGTAATAGAATTCTCTTGAACATCAGCTATTCTTATTATTCCACATATCTCTAGAACTGGCCCTGCTCTTGAGGTTACAAAAGAAATAAATGCTATTTATTATTTTTACTCTCAAATGCTATGAGAATATACATACATATATGTGCATATGTATGTATATATAAAATTTGGGGAAGCTATTCAACACCTAGTATGAGGAAGTACTAAAATTGCAATGGGAGGTGAGGTTAGACCTTCATAGAGGAAGAGCCCTCGGGTATCAGGAAGACTGTGAGGAGATAGTGGGCTTGCTCAGTGCCCTGAAAGATTGGATCAGAATGATGAAAAAAGTACCTGCTGGGCTGGAGAGATGGCTCAGGGGTTAAGGCACTTGCTTCCAGTGCCTAAGGCCCCTGGTTCAATTCCCCAGGACCCACATAAGCCAGACCCACAAGGTGATGGCCCTGGTGCTCTCTCTCTCCCTCTCTCTCTCTCTCTCTCTCCCTCTCTCTCTCTGCTTGAAAATGAATAAATAAAAAAGTACTTGTTAACATGGAGCAGGTGCTTGTTATATCCTAGGCACTGTGCCAGGTGATGTCTTACCTTCCTTGGTTTCATGCAGGCTTGCAGAGCGTAGCTGCACTCCTGGGCTTTGTAGACAAAGTAGCAGAAGCTTGGAGAGGCTAATGCACCCGGTGTTATCAAGCATTGCTGCGTTCTGTACTCACCATTTATCTGTATTTTCATACTTAAGTCTTAGAGTTTCTCCAACGTCATCATGATCGAAGACAATAAGGAGAGCAAAGACCCTTCCCTAGACAAGGGAAGAGCTACTCTCATCTTTTCCTTAAAGAATGAAGTTGGAGGACTTATAAAAGCACTGAAAATCTTCCAGGTATGGACTCTTCATATTTCTTCATAAAGCCCTTCCAAAAATGAGTCTCAAAAGTTGTAGTTTAGCCGAGCCTTTAATCCCAGCACTTGGGTGGCAGAGGTAGGAAGATCGCTGTGAGTTTGAGGCCAACCTGAGACTACATCGTGAATTCCAGGTCAGCCTGGGCTAGAGCGAGACCCTACCTCAGAACCCCCCCAAAAAAAGTTATAGTTTAAATATGTCATTGTAAATTCTTTGGAGATAGCCTACAGAAATTTTGAATACATTGCTCAGTTCTAACAAGTGGACAGGAGCTCTAGCAGCTTATGGAAGAATATGTTGTGGTACCACAAGCATTTTTTCTCTCACAGCTCACTGTTTCTAAGGCTCACCCTGTGCCATGTGTACCCCTCTCTATCCTGCTAATGGCTGCCCGGTGTTCTGAGTGAACATGTATCCCTTTTACTTAGCCTAACCTACTGGAGGCAGCCATTTAAGCCTTTTGAAATTTTCAGTTGTGTGTTTATATGTGTGTGTGTGTGTGTGGTGTGGTATGGTGTGTGTGTAGTGTGGTGTGGTATGTGTGCATGTGTGTGTAGTGTGGTGTGTGTAGGTACTGTGGTGTGGTGTAGTATGGTATGTGTATATAGTGTGGTGTGTGTATAGTGTGGTGTGGTGTGTATATGTTTGTGTAGTGTGGTGTGAATAGTGTGGTGTGTGTTTAGTGTGGTGTGGTGTGTGTGCATGTGTGTGTGTAGTGTAGTGTGAATAGTGTGGTGTGTGTGTAGTGTGGTGTGGTGAGTATGTGTGTGTGTTTAGTGTGGTGTGGTGTGTATAGTGTGGTGTGTGTATAGTGTGTGTAGTGTGGTGTGGTGTGTGTGGCATATGCACACGTATATCCTCTTGCAGGGCCCCATACACTTGCCTGCAGCCAGGGCTGTTTGCTGCTTCTGCCTGGTCTTGTTTTGAGCTGGAGTCTCTTCTTACTGATTCTAGAGCTTGCGCTTGTGGGACTCCCATGGGTCTCTGCTCCCCTGCGGGATTAGTTACTGGCACAGGAGGCCATGCCCAGCTGTTTTATGTGATATCTGGAGATTTGAACTCAGGCACTGTCAGGGCCCCTCAGGCCCTCATGCTTGCACAGCAAGTGTGCGTAACTGCCGAGTTATCCCTCCAGCCCATCACTTAAAACTTCATACATGATTTTGCTGACATTTACTTACATGCATATACAGAATGAGCTTATTTTATTTCTACTTCTTGATTTTTCAGTTGTAGATATCATCTGCTGACTTCCTGTACCTGAAATGAAGATTTAGGTTCCTGGACACAATTCCCTTCCCAGTAGCCTCCTCAGCGTCCCTCCTCCTCTTCTCTCACTGTAGTTTTATGTTCAGATTTTTGGCTGTGTTCAAATTTACTTCAAAGAAGACCCATGTTGTGACCTTTCCTTTCCTGTATAAGCTGAGGATCCAATCCCAATTTTTAAAACTATTTCTATTTAGTTATGTATTTGCAAGCAGAGAGAGACAGAGAAGAGAGAAAGACTGAGAGAATGAGCACACCAGGGCCTCCAGCCACTGCAAACAAACTCCAGATAGATACTCCACTTTGTTCATATGGCTTTACATGGAATCAAACTTGGGTCATTAAGCTTTTGCAGGCAAGCGTCTTAACCGCTGAGCCCTCTCTCTAGCCCGGAATCTCAGTGTTTTTGTTTGTTTTGAGGTAGGGTCTTGCTGTAGCCCAGGCTGACCTTGAATTCACTATGTAGTCTCAGGCTTGCCTTGAATTTTCAGCAACCTCCTACCTCTGCCTTCCAAATGCTGAGATTAATGGTGTGTTCCACCAGCTTCCAAATCCCAGTTTAAAAAAATATTTGTTTGTCTGTGTGTCTATGTGTCCATGGGATGGAGAGAGAGAGAGAGAGAGAGAGAGAGAGAGAGAGAGAGAGAGAGAGAGAGAGAAGCATGCATATGGAATTCAGAGGACAACTTTAAGGTCTGTCCCACCTGTCCTGACTCATTTGAGGCAGAGTTTCTCTGGATCTTTCTCTGCTGTTTTTTTTTTTTTCCCTGTGTTCTCCGAGAGCTTCTGGGAAATTCTGTCTCTGCCTCCCGTCTCCCCATCAGTGTGCTGGGGTTGCAGAAGCCCATCACTGCTTCCCACTCTTTCTGGAGTGTCTGAGGATCAAAATTGAGCACTCAGGCTTAAGCATTTAGAACATGCACTTTATTCATTGAGCCATCTTCCCGCCTAGCATTTCCACTTTGGACACTTACTAGATGTGTGGCTCTGATCCTGTAATTGATATCTGATTGAGAAGCCTCGTTTTTTTACTCCCACTATATCTGAATTTTCCTGACTGTATTTTTCATCCGGATAGGCCTTGAAACTATTTTGTCTGTATTTGTCACCAATTGCCGTTGAGATTTTAATTTTGGTAGTGTTCAATTTACATACCAATTTAAGGAGAAATGAAATTCTTGTATATTTTTTCTTCCAAAACTTAGTCTTTATGCTTACTCAAACAATTATTTAAAACATATTTACAAATGTATTATTTATTGCTAAAAAAAAAAACCACCATAAGAAATAGACGACATGGTGGCTGGGGAGATGGCTCAGCAGCTAAAAGTGCTTGCTTGCAAACCTACCGATCCAAATGTCATTCTCCTCAGCACCCACATAAAGCCAGAGACACAGGTGGCACCCAGTGCACCTGAGCCGGGAGAATCCAGAAGCTGGCCAGCAGCGGCGGCAAGAGAACCTGTTTCAAAAAGAAGGTGGAAAGAGAAACTCTCCATGGTTGTCCTCTGACCTCCACACACATTGTGACATGTATACACCTGGATACACATCACCCACGTGTGCACACACATATGCACACACGTGCACACACACACACACACACACACACACACACACACACACACACACACACGAATGCGTAGATGAAACAAAGTCCTTCTTTAGTCCTGACCAATTCCAGGACACTGTCTCGCTGTTTCTTCTTTGCTCCTGAATGAACTCGGCCTGCTCAGCTTCCCGATGTCTCCTGTCCCTCTTCTCTCTTCACCCACGTTCCCTGATCCTTTCTCCTTCACCTCTGCCTTTGCTGGTAGAGCTTCTTCAACTTGGAGCCCCTCCTTTCCCTTCCAGGTTCCTGCTGTCCCATTCTTTTTTAACTTTGTATTGAGAGCTTCCAAATCATGGACCATAAACCATTATGATTCCCTCCTCGCCCTCCCCCATATCTGTCTCCCCTCTCAATTAGTCTGTTTTGTTTCGGTGTCATCACCTTTTCCTCCCATTATGGGTAGGTATTGTCAGGCACTGTGAAATTATGAACATCAAGGCTGTTCTGTGTCTGGAAGTTTGTGCTGTAAGCAGTCCTACCCTTCCTTTGGCTCTTCTTTCCGTCACCTCTTCTGCAATAGACCCTGAGCCTCGGGAAGTGTGATAGAAATGTCCCAGTGCTGAGCACTCCACTGTTGTTTTTTCTCAGCACTGTGGTGTCTTTTGCTTTATCTCAGTGGTCACCGCCATCTGAAAAAGCTTCTCAAGCTGAAGAAGCTTCTCAAGCCAAGAGTGAGAGTCGTATTATTATTTGGGTATGCTTATTTTAAAAAGTGCTTGTAAGGCAGTTTGGTGGGCATAATATATTCATTTAGCCAGGCAACACCAGGTGTTACTCCCCTAGGGCTCATGACCTCCCCCACCATAGACATTTGACTAGGTCTTCGGTACCAGGCATGCTCTCCCTCCCATGGAGCAGGCCTCCAGTCTAATAAGAGAGCAGTTGGTTTCCTCCACAATAGATGTGCCACTATTGCCCCAGTTAGCACATTTGGCCTGGCTGGCCAGTCTTAAGCCTTACAAGGCCCACTGCTGTTTACCACCATTGATGGCTTCTCTCTCCCATAGGGCTTCAGGCAGCCATAGCTTTTTCCAGCTTTCTTTCAGCTGGTTAACAGGGAGGAGGTTTCCAGCTCAGCTCCAGCTTGATTTCTCAGTGACCTGTGCAGTCCCGTTCTTTAAGTTGCACCTCAGCACCGTCTGTTCTTTTGAACGTGTGGTTTACGCCTTTCTGAACAACTCTGCTCCTGAATGATCTGTCTGTACCTCTACGTGTTAGCCAATCTAAGCCTGCATTCCTTACCCAGCTGCCCTGGTGTTGACTTATGTATTTGCTTGCATGTGCGTAGTATGGGTGCTGTGGTTTGTGTGGTGTATGTACATGTGTGTGCAGATGCCCTTACTCTATACACATGTGTGCAGAGGTCAGAGGAGAGCATCAGGCTTCCCTCTGCTTAGCTCATTCACTTACCTCCTTAAGAAGGAGTCTCTGATTCTGTGATCCCTACGACCTTTCCAGTCTCTGCTCCCTCCAGGACTGGGGTAACAGGCAGTTGTGCCTCTGCCCAGCTGTTAACATGGGTGTGTGCTGGGGAACCAATCTCAGGCACCACCATCAGTCCCAGGTCCCCTCAGTCTTCTGTGTTTGTGTGGGAAGTGCTCTGAACTGCTGAGCCATGTCTCCAGGCCCTGCACTGGAGTTTATTGAGTTATTTAGGATCATCTGCTCGATTTTTTAAAATTATAAAAAACCCACTGGGTGATTGCTTTTCATGTTTGGTTATTCTGTACCCAGTGCTTTTCCTCAGATGCCCATATTGGTAAGAGGAGACACCGTCATCCCCTAGGCTAGCAGGCCTGCACCAGAGTGCAGGCTGAGGGAGGGATGAGGGCGGAGCAGCAGGCCCCTTCCACGTGTCAGCACTACATTGCTGAAGCTGTTTAGCTAACTTTACTCAATGTGCTTTTGCTAAGGAAAATTTTATTTCTCAAAAGTAATAGTAATGCCACTTTCTAAAAACTAGCTTTGTTCGTGAGAATTTTCCAAAGGTTATTTTTATCCTGGAAACTTGTTTGTCTTGTCTTGAGACAGAGTCACGTGTAGACAAGGCTCCTGAGCTCCTGCACCCTCCTGCCTCCACCTCCTCCCAAGTGCCCGGATTACAGGCATGTGCCACCATGCCTGGACTTGGTTTGAATTTCAGCTAATTCTGACAACCCAGAGGGTCTGGTGCTTGTTGCTTTACTGGCTTTGAGGGGTATGGATTTTGCAAAATTTTATTCAACTCTACATATTCGAGGGAGAATTGTTTTGCTGTTGACAGCACCAAAAACAGCTTCCCCATTTCTTCGATAATTATGACACGTGTGAAGTGGGTTTTTAGTGCTAACCAAAGCAAGCTTCTCAAAGATGATGAATCTTTGAGGAGTTTATTGTAATCTTGGCCCTCCCCCTTATACAGGAGAAGCACGTGAGCCTGTTACATATCGAGTCCCGGAAATCAAAGAGAAGAAATTCAGAATTTGAGATCTTTGTTGACTGTGATATCAACAGGGAACAACTGAATGATATTTTTCACCTGCTGAAGTCCCACACCAACGTTCTCTCTGTGAATCCACTGGATACTTGGACCGTGAAGGAAGACGGTACGTGGGACAAGTAAAATTACTGCTTAGGATGTTAAATGCCTAACGTGCTTACATCATCACATTCGTCTCGACATTATGAGGGTAAAAACACAGCACCATCTTTTCACATTTCTTACAGTGGTAGTGAAGGGGACACAGGATTGTGAATGGACACTTGGTTAAGGGTAAGAGAAGCGTCAGAATGACTAGAAACCAACCATCTCTTAACTTTCAAATCATCAAACATTTCATGACTCCACAGCCCCCAGTTGACTCCCAGCACAATCCGTAGCTCTCTCAAGGCTTAGAGTCTAGGAGATAGTAAATGAATATTCGATCTGCTGTGAATGTTGATGGTGTCCAACACCTGTGATGCAAATCGTTATGTACAGCAAATGGGAAAGCGATTACGCCTGGTAAGATTTTACATATGCAGAGAGCAAAGACAGGCTACGGACTCCATTTGTGAAAACAATTCCTTTACTTAAGGCAAAAGACAAATGCATTACTTTAGCCACAATTTATACTCGATTTAATCTCTTCAGATAATGTCACAATGTTTGGGGCACATTAGGGTCATCATGCATCTGGCTGTATTGTTGTCCACATACTGATACACCTCCTCTTCTGTCTGTCAGGGAGCTGCTTCTCACCTCCTGAAGTCTCTTTGGCTCCCACTCTTCCCCTAGAACCCCCCTTGCCCACCATTAACAAGGAAGAGTTCACACCTGGCAGAGCAGGGGCTGAGGACCCTCGTGCTGTCTGCTTTGCATGATCAGGCTTTGCTTTACTCACTGTTCAGTCTGGAATATCTCCCTATGTGTGGTAGAAAGAGTAAGGTAATTGAGTTTTAGGTCTGTCTTCATCTGGCAATGAGTTCCCTTGAGTGAATTTCCTTACCTTTCTGGAGCTTGGTGACCTCATCCAAATGCATTTATTTCTTAACTTTTTCTTTCTTTTTGCCTCATTTAAGGTTGTCTCTTCAATCATTTTGGTTTTTTTTTTTCAGGTATGGAAACTATTCCTTGGTTTCCAAAGAAAATATCTGACCTGGACTTGTGCGCTAACAGAGTACTGATGTATGGATCAGAACTAGACGCAGACCATCCTGTAAGGAGTTTTTAAAAATCATGGCCATGAAAATAATTGAAATCAAACTGAAAATTAAGCGCAGCTTTAAAATGAACTTTTTATTGGCATAGATTAGTTATACCAAATAATGAAATTTATTATATTTTCATATGTATATGATGTACTGTGATCATATTTATCCACATGGTCCACTCTTGTCCCCTCTCCCCTCTCACCAGTCCTCTTCCCAAATAGTAAGGACAGCTTATTTTTATCTCCTAAATAAGAAATCCTGTTCTTTTAAATTTTTTTACTTTTTTATTTTATATAAAATAAAATTTTGTTTTATTTATGAGAGAGAGAGAGAGAAAGAGAGAGAGTGAATGGGGCACCAGGGCCTCTAGCCACTGCAAATGAACTCCAGATGCATGTGCCACCTCTCATAAAACGTCCATATGGCTGTTATCTCTCTCCTATAAGCCATGATGCTCATAGGTATATGCCACAGAGAATTAAAAACATATGTCCCAAAATGTGCACACACAGCAACATTATTCCTGGTAGCAAAGCAGTGGAAGCAGCCCAAATGCCCATCAGCTGATGAACAGACAAAGGATGATATATTGCATAAATATAAATTATAAGTATAAATTCGAATAGAACTTTTTGTCTGTTTCATTATCACTGTTGGCTTCCTCGGTGACAAATGCATTGGGATTAAAAAAAATCTAAGGCTAGATTCAGTTAAGGCACTATTTCAAATACTATTATTTATGATTGTGTTATTATTTACAGTTCAGGGGATCAAACCCAGGGCGTCAAGTATGCTAGGCAGGCACTCTGCCACTGAACTTCACCCTCATTCCTACTCTTTTATTATCAGTTTATTATCAGGTACATAAAGGGCCATGCATTTAACAAGGCTGGTACTTTTCCAATTCTTCAAACTTTTATCTTTGTAGTCACCACAGTGTCTTTGCTTATGTTTTTAAACCTTTTTGAAAACACTAGAATATAAAGCTGTCACATCACATTGACTTCAAAATAAAAATGTGGTCATAAACCTCTACACAATGCTTGCTCGTGTAGCAGTTATATAGCCCTGTAAATTAGTATCTCCTGTATAACGAATGAAGTCATTTTTTGAGCATTTTATTGTCAATATTTAAAAAAATGCTCCTTTAATTATCAGGGCTTCAAAGACAATGTCTACCGTAGAAGACGAAAGTATTTTGCAGAGTTGGCCATGAACTATAAGCAGTAAGTATATTATGAATAAAAATAACTGAAGTGAACTCGATTCTTAGCAAATAGAACGTGATAGAAGTGCCACTCCCTACTGACTGCTAACCCAGATGAACTCTTGGTTATCTCACCAGTGGGGAACCCATCCCCAAGATTGAATTCACTGAAGAAGAGATCAAGACCTGGGGAACCATTTTCCGAGAGCTTAGCAAACTCTACCCAACCCATGCGTGCAGAGAATACCTCAAAAACCTACCTCTGCTTTCTAAATATTGTGGCTATCGGGAAGATAATATTCCACAATTGGAAGATGTCTCAAACTTTTTGAAAGGTAATAAGCTGGCCAGTTTTTTTGTACCAACCAATGAGAACAGAGATATTTAGAAGGTCATTTGACATTGTCCAATTAGCATAACTGCAATACTACTACCCCCCTCCAGTGTAGGTCCCTACGTATCCATAGACTTTGGTCAGATTTACAGCACTGGTACAATTTCCCTCCTGTAGAGCGGGTCTACAGGCTTCCTGCATGGAGGCCATTGTGTGTGTGTGTGTGTGTGTGTGTGTGTGTGTGTGTGTGTG
>PVHP010050400.1:0-11844 GCA_004024765.1 Zapus hudsonius
TGGAACCCACGTGAAGCAGAGCGTGCTTCCCTTTGTTTTCTTGTTAATATCACCCAGCTCCTCCATTTGTACAGCTGCAATAAAAACAGCTTCTTTACTGTGTGTCTTGTTGGTTTATACCAACCACGTCAGGTCCATAAACCACGGTATATTAAAGTGTAATAGACTGTGTGAAGAATTCTAGGAAGACATTCCAACCTCTATCATTTCCCCTCAGTGAACAATTTCCTACCTCCCACATGAGAATCCATAAATATGACTTAATGATATTTGGGTGATGCCTTCACTCTCTGCATTCCTCTCCATTCCCACCATGTGAACTCTACTGTCTTGAGATTAAAACATCAGACACTTGGGTGTCTTTATTTCTACTTCTTCTCTAAAACTCTGATGCCTGTACATAATAGAATGTGGTCATGTTCATGCCCTATTACCCTCTCTTCTCTACTCCCCTCCTTCTGAAGTCCTTTCCTTCCCAACGATTCTTGTGTCTACTTGTGTGTCTTTTTGGGGATCCACTGAGTTTCATTCGGTTTGCTTGCAGGAGCATGGATGCGGGCTTTATATACTGAAGCTCAGGTACTTCCAAGCGCCTATGCCACTAAAGAAAATGATCCCCCCACCCCAGCAACCCTTAACTGCCAAAAACAACTCCTCAGAGAGAGGTGGAAGCCATCTGTGAGGCCATGAATGTGTCCCCATTCTCTGGCTTATCTTCTTTCCCCAAAAGTCGGGGCTTTGCTTCAAGATTTTAGAAAGCCTTCTTTCTCTGCCTGGGGTGGTAGCACATCTGTTTACAATGTGGTCACTAAATATTTGAAGCCCACTGTGGAGACTGCTTAGAGGAAAAAAAAAAAAGCTGATTCCTCTCAAAATATCACTGCTCATTGACAAAGCTCATCATCAGCCAAAGCTCTGCTTGAAATGGACAATGAGTCTAAGATTTTTTTCCCCTGTGACCATAGCATCTGCTTTTCAGCCTACTTATCAAGAAGTTTATTTATTTATTTATTTTTATTTATTTATTTGCAAGCAAGAAAAAAAGACTGATAAAGAGAATGGACACTCCAGGGCCTCCAGCCACTGCAAATGAACTCCAGATGCATGCACCACTTTGCGCATCTGGCTCTATGTGGGTATTGGGGAATCGAACCCAGATCATTAAGCTTTGCAGGCAAGTGCCTTAACCACTGAGCCATCTCTCCAGCCCAAGGTATAATTTTGACTTTCAAGCATTATTGTTTGATAAATACAGTTCATAACTCTTTAACTGATATGCAGAGTGCTTCCTGTGATGAATCCATGAAGATTATGTTGAACACTGTGAGAAAGGACTCACAGTTTCAGATCCGTTAAGAGCATTTGTTATTTGTAGAAAGTCACACTAGCAGCATGGGACTGGAAAAATGATCAGTGGTTCAAAGCACTGGCTCGGCAAGCCTGGTGGCTTGGAGTATGTCCCCAGAACCTGTGTAAAGCCAGACATAAATAGTACACCTGTCTTTAATCCCAACACTTCTATGGAATTGGGAGGCAGTCAGGTAAATCCCTAAATTCACTGCCTGTTGGGGTCAGCTTTCTAGTTGCTGCACAGAAAGAACCCAAGCAAAGGTGGCTTGTGGAGGAATGGGTTTATTTGGCTTATGGACTCGAGGGGAGACTCCATCCTAGCAGGGAAGATGATGGCATGAGCAGAGGGTGGACATCACCTCCACCCCAGCACTGGAAACAGCGGCAGGAAGGTGTGCCAAACACTGGCAAGGGGGAGCTGGCTTATAACCCCCATAAGCCCGCCCAACAACACAGCTCTAGTGAGGTTCTAATTCCTGAATTGCCATCAGCTGAGGATCGATCATTCATTTGTTTGTGGGGGACACCTGGATCAAACCATGACACTGCCCAACTAGTCTGGCATTTGTGGAGACAAAACAACAGAACAAAAGAAAAAGAAAAAGAAAAGAAAGAGACTGTCTCTAATAAGGTAGAAAATGAGAACCAGTACTCCAAGGTCAAAGCCTAAGGACCCATGTTCAGTTGTCCAGTACCCAGATGTACAAGGTTTGTTTGCAGTGGCCCATTCTCTCTCTATCTGCCCCTATCTCTCTCTCTCCCTCTCTCAAATAAATATTTTTTAAAATATAATCAAGACAGGGCAAAAATCAATGAAATAGAAGTTAAAAGCACAATAAAAACAATTAATGAAACAGCTGGTTATTTGAAAAGATATACAAGATTTTAAAAACCTTAGCCAAATTAACCAAAAGAATGAGAGAAAAGGCCCTAATTAATAAGATTTGCAATGAAAAGAGACATTACAACAGAAACAAATGAAACCGAGAGAATCATAAGGACATACTTCAAAAACCTACTTCACATATCTATAGTCCATCAAATCGGAAAATCTGAAAGCAATGAATTCATTGATGCACCTGACCTACGAAACTTAAACCAAGATGAGATAAATAATTTAAACAGATCTATAACAAGCAATGAGATTAAAGTTGCAATTAAAAATCTCCCAATTAGAAAAAAACTGGACTGGAGAGATGGCTCAATCATGAAAGCACTCACCTGCACAAGCTAACATCCAAGTTTCAGTCCCCAGCGCCCACATAAAAGCCAGATGCACAAAGTGACGCATGCATCTGGAATTCCTTTGCAATGCCTAGAGGCCCTGGTGCTCACTCTCTCTCTCTCATTCTCTCTCTCCTTGCAAATAAATAAATAAAAATATTATTTTAAATCCCGGTGCAGACAGATTCACTGCAGAATTATATCAGAACCGAAACCACTGAATAAAATAGGAAAAGAGAGAATGCATCCTAACTTCTCCTAGGAAGCCATTATACTAATAGCAAAAGCAGACAGAAACACAATAAAAACAAAGAAAACTATTGTTTAATATCTCTGATGAACATAGACACAAAAATGCTCAGTAAAACACTTATAGCCAAGCATGATGGTACACGCCTTTAATCTCAGCACTTAGGAGGCAAAGGTAGGAGGATCACTGTAAGTTCAAGGCCACCCTGAGACTACATAATGAAATCCATGTCAACCTGGGGTAGAGCAAGACCCTACCTAAAGAATCAAAAATTAAATTAAATAATAAAATTAAATTAAAAATAAATTAATAAAATAATATAATAAAATATTTGCAAGCTGAATTCAAGAACATATCAAAAAGATAATCACCTCGAACAAGTAGGTTTTATTCCAGAGATGCAGGGATGGTTCAACATGCGTAAATCAATAAATGTAGTACATCACACAAATAGTCTCAAGGGCAGAAATTACATGATGATCTCAGTAGAGAAAAGCCTTTAATAAAATCCAGGATCCCTTATGACATAAACACTGGTGACACTAAGGATACAAGGAATATATTTCAACTATATGTAACAACCTAGAGCCAACCTCATACTAAATGGAGGAAAAACTCAAAGCATTTCCACTAAGATCTGCAGCAAGAAAGGGTGTCCACACAAAACTGTTACTTTGTATAGTACTTGAAGCCTTAGCTAGAACAATAAGACAAAAGAAGAAATAAAATGGATAGAACTTGAAAAGGAAGAAGTCAAACTTGCTGATGATAGGATTGTAAATACAAGAGACCATAAAAACTCCATGAGAAAACCCCTAGAGCTTTTAGCAAAGTGGGAAGATACAAAATTAACACACAAAAAAATCAGTAGCCTTTGTCAGCAATGACAAACATACTAAGAAAAAAATAAGCTTTATTCTATCTGGAAGCACAAAAGACCCAAGGTTACCAAAACTATCCCCTTCAAGGAGAGGACAGCTGGCGGGGTCACTATAACTGATTTAAGTTATACTGCAGAGCCATGGGAAGAAAAGCAGCAAGGTACTGGCATAAGAATAGACACATACCCGACCAACCGACTGTAGGCCGATAGCAGAGATTCTCGCAAGAGATGAGCCACCACAGTCATACCGTGGAGGATCCATATGGAGCCCCGCAGAGAATGACGGGATGAACAAGGGACCCACAGCCACAGCCATTCAATCAACACAGGATAAGCCAGGGGGACAGAAACCAACGATTTTCAACACAAAGGCCCCTAAGCGCACAACCTTAAAGCAGCCTTAATACTCACCCACCACGACTCAGGGACCTGAGCAGAAGAGGGGGCGGAAAGATTGTGAGAGCCGTGGTGGGGGAGACTCTCCAGAGGCATGGCACCCCTCAGTGACAAGACACTTGGGCCAGGAGAACCAGGCTGAGTACTAGGCTACCCATGGTCCCCTACCACAAAGACTGATCCAGACGACCCACGGAGGAGGATATCCAGCTGATTGGGGATGGGGAGGGGAGCATTGGGGATAACAACTCATTGTTTGCCCACTAAATAATGTAACTCATTATGGTCAATCAATATATATATTAAAATTTAAAAAAAGAATAGACACATAGATCAATGGAATAGAAAATCCAGGCATGGGTCCATGGAGCTGTAGTCACTTGATTTTTGAAAAAGAGAAAAAAAACCATATTGGAGAAAAAAGATCATTTTCAATAAATGATGCTGAGGAAAACTGGATATCTACATGTAGAAATGAATCCACACCCTTATCTCTTACTGTGTGCAAAAATCAGCGCCACGTGTAAGACCTGAAACCATAAATGGCTAGAGGAAAATTAGGGAGACCACATCAAGATATAAGCATAAGGAAGGACTTTCTGAATACGATTCTGGTAGCCAGTGAACACAGAGACCTTCTGAAACTGAAAATATGTTGTACAGCTAAGAAAATCATCAAGTCTAATAAGATTAATAAGGTTGTCAAGAGACAACCTACAGAATGGAAGAAAATCAGCTATACATCGGATGGATATATAGAATCTACAAAAAAAACTAAAACACACGAAAAAAAGCCCTAAGCAATAAAAATCAAACAACATAGTCAAACGGACCATGGAATTGAACAGAGAACAAATATATATTTTAGTAGTCAACATCTTTTTTTAAAATATTTTCTTTATTCATTTTCAAGCAGAGAGATACAGAGAGAGAGAGAGAGAGAGAGAGAGAGAAACAGGGCCACCACCTTGTGGGTCTGGCTTATGTGAACCTGGGGCCTTAGGCACTGGAGGCAAGTGCCTTAACCACTGAGCCATCTCTCCAGCCCAGTAGTCAACATCTTTAGCCATCATGGAAATGAAATTCAAACTACTTTGAGATTTCATCTCATCCAAGTCAGAATGGCTGCCATCAAAAAAAAATGACAACAAATGTTGGTGATGATTTGTGTAGAGAGGAGCCTTTAGTCACTGAGAGTGAGAGGGTAAACTAGTACAGCCACTGGGGAAATCAGCGTGGAGATGAATAGATCTACCTTATGAATCAGCTACACCATTCCTGGACACATTCTCTAAGGACTTTGTACTTTACTATAGAGATACTTAACTTGCTCAGCCATGTCTGTTGCTGCTCGAGTTACAACAGATAGGAAATGGAAGCGGCCTAGATGTCCATCGACGGATGAATGGATTTGAAGATGTTGTACATATACACGACGGAGCTTTATTCAGCTGGGAAGAAAAGTGAATTTCACAGGAACACATTACTGAGTAAGGCAACCCAGGTGCAGAAAGACAACTACCACATGTTCTTGCCTAGGCAGATTCTAGGCTTGAATCTTTATTCATTTTCTTTTTAAATATTTTATTTATTCATTTTCAAGCAGAGAGAGAGAGAGAGAGAGAGAGAGAGAGAACCCATGTGGGTCCTGGGGAATTGAACCCAGGGCCTCAGGCACTGGAGGCAAGTGCCTTAACCGCTGAGCCATCTCTCCAGCCCCTCTAGGCTTGAATCTTTAGATTTGTATATAAGTGGGAGTAAGTCAGTAGTGGAGGCCAGGAACCTAGAAATGGTTGGTGATGGGGGAGGAGGGGAAGGAGAAGTGATAGTACATATGTAAGTAGAGGGACAGATCACTGCAGGTGAGAAGACCCAAGTGGGTTGAAGGAAAGGAAGTGATGCATTTGTAGGGCACTGGAAAGTAAGGCTGGAACTGAACGGGATGCCTCCTCCCTGCTGGGAAGTGCTGTGCAGCCTGCCAGGGAACCAATAGTCTTAACCAACAGTGACCCTCCAAGGTCCACAAGCTGCCACCCAGGCAAGAGGTGCCAACGGTACAAAAATATACCCTTTCCTTTGGAAGCCGCTCCACAGCACTCCTCCCCATCTCTAACGCTTACATTCTTTCCACCCCTTCTTCCGCCAGGTACAATAATAATGACACGTCAATTATAGAAGTGACAAACTGTTCTTTTTTAAAAAAATATTTTATTTATTCATTTTCAAGGAGAGAGAGAGACAGAGACAGAGAGAGAGAGAGAGAGCACATCAGGGCCACCAGCTTGTGGGTCTGGCTTATGTGGGTCCTGGGGAATTGAACCAGAGGCCTTAGGCACTGGAGGCAAGTGCCTTAACCCCTGAGCCATCTCTCCAGTCCTGACAAACTGTTTTATGATTGGATTTGAGGCCGGCTCCACAGGAGGGAATCCATGCCTTGTACTAAAAACCTAGTGAAAAGCCTATGTCTGAGGAGGCCATAGGCCCTGTGGAGGAAGCTGCTACTATTATTTGAGTAAATAAGTGTCTTTTTACCCCTCTAAATGCTAAAGTTGATGCCCACAGAAGCTTCTCTTTGCAGTTGTCATGACTACTGGGGAAACTCAAAACTTCTCAACGTGCTGAGACTCTTGAGTGCTCACCACTAAATGAGACAACGGAATCATGCCTCCAAGGGGACAGGGAACATTGTGGAAGAAGGGGAAGAAAGAATGGGGAGGAGTGCTGTGGAGCGTACACTCCCAGTGCCTCTTGTTACCTGAACAAGATGTGCCAACTATGCCAGAGGTTTCCAAGGCAGCTACGATCAGCTTATTCTTTTTGCCTTATTGAGGGTTTAAAAACTTTCTTTTTAAGTTAGAAACATTAATTTACCCCTTTGGACCTTCTTTCTAAAAAGTGGAAAGTCTGGTAACAAGGCCACAATGCCTACCATGTTTTGAATGGAGCAGAACCTGCCCATCTTCCTGCCGCTCCCTGTTCAGTTACATCAGAATGTGAGGTTTCGGGCTGGAGAGATGGCTCAGCGGTTAAGGCACTTGCCTGCAGTGCCTAAGGCCCTGGGTTCAATTCCTCAGGACCCACATAAGCCAGACCCACAAGGTGGTGGCCCTGGTGCATTCTCTCTCTCTCTCTCTCTCTCTCTCTCTCTCTCTCTCTCTCTCTCTCTCTCTCTCTCTCTCTCATCTCTCTGCTTGAAAATGAATAAATAAAATATTTTTTAAAAAAAGGAATGTGAGGTTTCAGTACTGAGAATTAAGGAATTGAACTTTATAGCACACTGAGATCCTTACACTTGGCCCATGGCCTCTTTTTTTTTTTTTTTTTTGGTGATTTGTAGAATTTGCATTTATGCATTTATGATATTATTCTGGGTAATGTATTCACATTCGTCTTAGAGAATGACATTTCTCATACTCTGGTTGGAGAAATGTATTCGGCTGGGAGAGCCTCACCATCATACCATGGGGCAGGTGAATTTCTGGCATAGAAGAAATTAAAATCTTCAGTTCGTTTTATTTTTCTTAAAACTCTTCTCCAAGCCATCAGAGTTTCTGCAGAGTTCATTGCCTCTTAATACTATTTGTTTTTGTATTCGGATGCTGTTTTTGTCCAAATCACCATATTCATGGAATTTCTAAATGTACTTTCTGTCATGCAATTTGGTTTAGAGTATTTCTTGAATCTAGTGACAGCTTGGCCTGGTCATCTTGCCACTGCATGGAAGTAGCAGTTAGAAATCAGCTGGTGGTGGGGTTGGAGGGATGGCTCAGCAGTTATAGGCACTTGCTTGCAAAGCCTTTAGGCCTGGGTTTAATTATGCCCCAGTACCCATGTAAAGAGAAGGTGGTATTGGAGTTGAGACCTGATTGCAGCAAGGGAGTCCAGGGTATAGAAATCGGGTGGAAAGTTCCAAGGAGAAGGACGAACAGGACACAGATCCTCAGCTGTGCACGTTCAGTGTGCACACACCATAGCAGGACACAGATCCTCAGCTGTGCACATTTACTGTGCACACACCACAGCAGGACACAGATCCTCAGCTGTGCACATTTACTGTGCACACACCACAGCAGGACACAGATCCTCAGCTGTGCACATTTACTGTGCACACACCACAGCTGGAGGCTGGACGAGAATGAATGTGAGAAAGAAGAGATGTCTCCAAGGATACCGAGCCTTCTCAGACATAGTAAATTCTTTAGATGTTATATGTCAAGTGTGATATCAAAGGAGCACCTTGAAGTTACACGTCAAAAAAATCAGTGATCAGGATGGTGAGGGACTAGTAATTCCCACCATGACCTAGTGAGCACAATGTGCACTCGGGCTTGTAGACACATTATCTGGCTTTACCTTTGTAATGAATCCCTGTGGCTGTTCTTGTAGGACAAATGAGCCTTCAGTTCCGAGTACCTTGTCCACAGACACTCAAATGAGTGACAGAGCCAGGCTTTAGAAAAGGTTGATACTCTGAATTCTTTAATTTTTAAATTTTACTTATTTACATATTTGTTTTGGTTTTTTGAGGTAGGATCTCTCTCTAGCCCACCCAGGCTGACCTGGAATTCACTATGTAGTCTCAGGGTGGCCTCAAACTCACTCTGCACCTCCTACCTCCACCTCTCGAGTGCTGGGACTAAAGGTGTGTGCCCAGCTTCAAAATTCTAAAATAACTTTCCTGGTATATCAAGGCAGAGGCCATAGATATGACTGGCTTTTTAGCCATTCATTTAAAGTTATCTTAGTTTTCCTATAGGTTTTATAATAGCATGCCTATTTTTCTTGATATATTTAAAGTGTCACTATAATATTTTATACATAGTATTATCTTCAAATTAGAAAAATAACATGTAAAGGAAACAATCCAAGTAGAACGGTGCATGAGTTCTTAATCTGTAGACTCAGAATTGTATTTCAATGTCATGGATTTCCTTGGTGATCTTAGGTGAGGTTTTTCTTAGTGTATTTAAACCATCATTCAGAGAAAGAAGTCCATAGTCTCCCCAGACTGCCACAGGCTCTCTGGTGAGAGGTGGGAAGTGTGTGCAGATTCTCTTGCACTTGCCTGAACCCCAGCAGAGCTGCTGCAAACACGACTGAGTGTCCTCTGTTTGGGGGTGACATGCCGTGCACACAGCAAGGTTCGTGAGGAGGCTGTATCTTAGGTGCCCACACCTGCTAGTCTGCCCATGACTTTTCCAATTTATATCTTTTCCCGGGTAGCATTCCCTTTCAACTTCCAAAGTGTCCCAGAGAAAACAAAATGATTTGGGCACTGCTGGCTTCAGCTGTTTTCGAGAAAACATGGTGGGAAATGTAGCAGGTCGGGCACTGCCTCCGGGACACGTGGTACCAGATTTCCTATAATAATGAATGGGTGTCATCAAAGCTGCTAGATTACATAAGTGATATGATAGAAGAAAATCATTTTAATTTTAATTCTTTCTATTTCACAGCCAAGAAAGAGCATAAAATGGAAGAAAGCCACTTGGAGAATGCCCAGAACAGGTAAACAGCTCTGATTTGGACTCGGTTTATTTCTGAGACTAAGCATTCTTTATTATTTCATCCAGAACATTCCCATCCAATCATCTGTCCTCCTCTTGGGCCCCACACCCCCTTCCCAGGTGTTAGCAGCCACCATTCTGCTCCCTAAGTGTCTGCATGTGTGAGGGGGTCATGTGGAATGTTTGTCTCGCTTTCCCAGGGCTGGAGACCCCAAGCTTCCCACCCCATCTGCATGAGCAGTGGGGACCAGTCAGAAGCCGGGGTAAAAGCAGACTAGTGGAGTTTGAGAATGTTTATCGCAGGAAGGAGAGAGGAATCCAGAAGCGATTCGCCTGCCTTGTATCTACCCCACGATGCTGTGCTGTCTGTTTGCCCGTCCTCTGTGCCCTGAACCAGCTGTTGGAAGCTGGAAACAGTTTATTCTACTTGAGCATTACAACTAGATTAGACCAGTCATTACAAAAAGCTAAGAGACTTCCTATATCTTGCTGAGATCCTCGAGAATATTGCAGCTAAGGGACAGTGATAGACAAAGGGCAGATGGGGAGGAGACATCAGCCTCTGATTACAAAAAATCTCCCAGAAATCAAGAGAGGCCTTATAGTTTCCCTGTTCAGCCTCGTGCGCATGGCTCTCTCTGTCCTGCCTCGCAGCAAAATCAGAGAGGAGCCATCACCCCACCTAGTAGGACCCAATAGGCAGTAACTCTCCTTTCTGATGTCCTGTGATTGTGAGTCACTGTGATTTGTGGGAGTGGGGCTGGGCCTCGACACTCTTACATTCAGGGCACGGGACTAAGATGCGTTTTGCTATTACAAATTCTAAAAGCTGAATGAGGCCTGGGGCTGGGAAACAGCATATAAGGAAAGCATGAGCATTACAAAAGAGTCGAGAGTTTCCAAGGTATGGATTTGAATGAAAATGTGTAGACTAGAAATAAGCCATTTTCCTACTGCATGACCACAGTTTCTGAGAGTTCGAAAAGCACACAGGCAGGTGCCAACATCTTGTGCCACTGCAGATGCCAACAGAATTAAAACACTGATGAAAGCGAGATGAAGGCCAGGCTTGCAGTTTCCTCAGTGCAGACATGTTCTTGAATCATGACTTTCATCCTGTCATGATAATCGTTGAAAACTAAGGCAATTATATAATTATGCTTCTAGATTTTTCTGCCCCCCCATTGACCTTATCCCTTTGTGTAAGAGAATTGTTGGAGAAAATCTGCACTCAGAGACCATCAGCAAGGGCACACTGGTCTCCGGCCAGCCAGAAGTCCAGCTTCCAGGGTAGATGTCAAAATTCGAATCCCCTTGAAGAGAAAGGGGCCCACCTTAGGGAGGCTGAGCTGAGTTCGTTAGCCATGCTAAGGGAGTCATCAATTTTGGTTGTCAGCATTTTCCGTGGCTTTGTGGTGAAGGTAGTCTAGCTTTCATGTCATACTTGAAATATGTTAGGTCCATCTTTAATGTAGAAACCACGGTTGTTTGCTTCCACTCTTTAAGGAGATTGTGGTCAGGGTTGCAATATTTGTATGAGACTTGGTGAATTCTTGTGTTTTGTTCTCAAGAGAAGCAGTTTCCTCTGAGACTAAGGGACGTTGGCTTTTCCTCGGCAGTTTCTGAAAGGACGCAGCTCACTCAGCTATGGACTCTTTGGTCTACTCACTGTCTGTCCTTTAAAAAATGTTTGGCTAAAATAATGTTAAATAATATTTTGCCAAGTTAAAAGAAAATGCTGGTCAGACAAGGGACTACAGTGGAGAAGAAAGGAATCGGGGGCTGGTTTAGAGTGGAATGAAATAAGTTCTATAAAACAAAACATATGATTAGAAATTAATCTCTGCAAAAACAAATGCTGTTTTTGAGTCACATGGGGAGAACTAGAAATTTCAAAAGGTCCAGCATTCTTTGTCGTTAGTATACTGGGAAAAATAACCCCTCGCAGCCAAATGTCAGCGATTTTCTTGCCCAAATCTCAGAAGGTTTTCGGAGATCAACTTTCTGTGAAGGAAAATGGAATTTATAGGAAAGACCTTTGGTCTGGAGAAGGTAGTAGTGTGGACTTTATCCGATGGTGGGTTCATTCATAGTCCATCGCTGAGCTCTTTCTGAAATGAGGCATATCCTCGGAGCGGCTGCCTCTCTGTCAGAGTGGAAATGCCACCGCCAAGAACTCTCAACCGGGCTTGTTCTTCTCAAAAGGGTCACTGCTTACTGGGTTTCAGAGCATG
>PVHP010050401.1:0-11822 GCA_004024765.1 Zapus hudsonius
AGAAACCAGCAAGCAGCTATGGGCACACATACTATGGACTGAGGCTAAGAATGGGGGGGAGAGAGAGAGAAAGAAACAGGGTGGGTAGGGAGGGAAGAGGATGGAAGGAGAGAATGTGAGATAAAGAGGGAAGGACAGATGTGCATGTGGACAGGAGGCAGAGACAGAAATATATATACACACCTGGAGTTAGAAGAGACAGGAAAAAGAGCAAAGTTGGTGGCAAGAGGGCTGGCTCTTTTGCCAGTTGCAGCAGGGGGGCTGGTTAGTGGGAAGTGGCCAGTGAAGTTCTAGAGGCCTGGTTGTCTGGATCATTGTAGGAAGGAGTATGGAGAGGCCCTTTGAAGTGAAGTATCCTACTTTAGGAGGGGGAAGAAGCTCAGAGACTGACGCTCCTCACAAGCAGAAATCCCCAGAACAGGCAGGCTGAAGAGCTATTTTGTGTCCTAACTCCCTTGCCTGTTCTGTGAGTTTTTGTTTCGTTTTATTTTGTTAATGAAAAAAAATTGGCTCAGTCTCCTTTTTGAAAGTAAACAGCTGAGTCCCCTGCAGCTTCTTTTTGTCAATAGTTTCTCTACCACTTGGCTTGGTTCTCTTCTTAGGAAAAGGAAGGACTCCAAAACAATGAATTTATCTGTGTGTGGGGTTGGGGCGGTATGTGGGACCTTGCTGAGAAGCATGGAGGACACAGGGTTAAAGGGAAGTTGAGACTGATCTAGAATCCCTATAATCTCATCCTGAGACTGGCAGTTTGGCTGACTCCCCTCCCCAACCTCCAGCCACCTAACAGGCCCCAGCAAGCCCCAGTAAGTTCAGGCATTTCAAGGCCTGAGTTTACTGGAGTTCACAAAACTCAGCTATAAGGTGATAACAGGCCCGTGCAATGAGAAAGTTTGAAGATGACAGCTCCTCTACAGCCACCACCATCTGTTACATGCCTAAAGTCATGTAACTCCCACCACTGGGGGCTGAGAAAGACCCCCACTAATCTATGCAAATCAGACATAGACAGGTTACTGGCCCCTACCAATCCTCTCTTGACCCATATCAGCAAAGAAGCCCCTACATACCAATGAGACATATACAGGCCACCTTGCCCTCACTAATCCCCTTGCCACTTGTCCTTTTGCCCCTCCTTCTCCCTCCTACATAGAAGCACCCTCCCCAACCTAATAAATGAGCTGTCCATGAGGCTGTCTCCTGGGCGGCTATGCCTGTCCTGCCCACGGCTGTCCTGAGACTCTGTCCACCCAGCTCTGTGCATAAATAGGGGTGTCAGTGCGCAATGACCCCCCATGTAATCCTTGGACCCACAAAGGTGGGGGCAACTTCCCAGGGAAAGACTATGGCTCAGAGACCTGGGCAGTGCAGCATCTCAGAGCAATATCCCTGGGTCAGTGTGGGGAGACTCAATCCTACCTCCAAAGGCTGGCCTCATGGTGAAGTCATGGTCATCCACTCTGAGCAGAGGCTGGGGTTTTCCTGCCCGGATTTTCGTCACATCAAGGTTCTTTTTATATAAGTGACTGCAAAGACAAACAAATGCTTGTCCATGACCCATCAAGTCACTAGGCAAGATGATTTGGGGACATAAATGTCTTTTGTCCATTCTACCATATCTCATTCTTCTCACCAGGGAGAGAGAGGGCTGAATGACCCCCTCCACACAAGCAGGCCCACCTGAAGAAGACAGGTCCTTCCAGAACCTTTCAGGTGTCCTCACAGGCAGAACAGCATTCAACCTGACAATCTCTTAGTTGTCTTGAAAAAAGTTGAGTGAAGATGACCAATGAAGGGATGATGATTTGTTGTTTTTTTTAAAAGAAATTTCTCATGTGTTATAATAATGGGTTTGTGATAAATATGCTTAAAGCATAGTCAAAGTTGAAAAATGCTGATTTTATCCCCACTATCCCTGGTGCTGCTTCCTTCCATCAGCTCCCTATGGAGAACCTCCATCCCCAGGACAGCTTGGTGGCCAGAGGGTGGCCACTGGAGCAGGCTCTCAGAACTGTAGGCCCTAACTAGGTGACACAGGAGAGTCCCTTTTCACTGCCATTTACATGCTTTCTGTATCAATTTCATCATCACAAAAACCACACATAGTTTTAAGGATTTGCCTATTGACAAAGTTATTCTGGCTTGTTGGATTGTGCTTCGCACCTGAGTTACCTTGCATGCATGTCTGAGTTAACCTAGAGTAAGGTTTGAGCTCATCTCTGTTTCTGTTGCACTGAGCATATTGTCTGGTATATAGCAGACATTCAATTAATGGGAATAATATAAAATATAAACCAGCAAGCTTCCAGAAAGGAATTTAAATGGGTTCTAACATATTTGGCCCAAGTTGTATCTAAACCACATGGTTCTTGGCCTCACTTGCACATTAGGATTGGAGTTATCAAAAATCCTAATATTTGTGGCTGGGAAGATGGATCAGTGGTCAAAGGCACTTGCTCTCAAACCTGCTGGCCCATGTTTAATTCCCTAGCCATCCAAGTAAAGGCAGATAGATATTCTTTTGCAGCAGCAAATGACCCTGATGTGCACACACACACACACACACACACACACACACACACACACACACACAATCATAAAACTCTGCCTTTGTACCTTATCAGCTACACTGTTGATCTCACACCTAACCCACAGGCTGCCATCATTTTGAGATGTTTTCAAACTGCTGCTGTAAAGTCCCATCCCTAAGTTGTGGGTTTGATTGGTTTTAAAGAGACTGCATTGCTGGGAGTTTTCCAAGCCCTCATGAGTCCAAAGCTTTGAGAGCTTTGACCTTACTCTACTGCCACCTTTTCTTGATAAACTGCTCCTGCTTTGGATGCACTGTGTATTTCTGCTCAATTCTTGGTTCTAAGACACAGAACTTTGGGCTGCCCATTGAACTCAGATGTGAGCTGACGACAGAGCCGGGACCAGACACCCTAGCAAAGCCTCCAGGGAAGGCAGATGAAGAGCTCAGCCAAAGGCTTAGCAGATCATAGACATTAAATTGTGAGTGCAGAGAGTTCACTACCCCTCTGCCTCACAGGGAGCAAATCCTTCCTGTCAACAGACTCTCCACATCTATTTAGGGAAGGATTAGGAAACCGGAAGTCCCAGAATGCCACCACTAACAAGACAGAGGAGGTTCAAATCTGCTACCATTGAGAGCTCAAATTTTTTTAAGAGACTAGTTGTTTGTTAAGTGATGTCACTAAGGTTCTGAACCTTCATGAACTGTGTGCTTTCCATGCAACCTTTCACAGGTATAGCAAGATCTCTTTAGCAGCCTGAACCCTCAGATTCCAGGCTGCTGAACCCTGCCCTTATGGTAGGGAGCCAGAACTTACTAGGAGATCTCAAACCTGGTATGGCAAATCACCATGTTTTGGTTTAGTTGGCAACAACAGCAATGGTAATAATCATGCCCTTAGAGGTGGCACTCCTCAATTGCAGCAGTGAGCTTCAGACTTTCAACACACCTTACCTACTATCAAACTCTTTCTTCAGTTGTAGAAATTAAGGACCAACAAGATTAGGAAATACAGATAAAGGGTCAGAGAATGGCAGAACTGTTTAGACCTGGCTACCCTGACCTCTCAAATCTTTTCCTTCCTAGGATCCTTAGCCACAGACCAGGGTGATAGGAAGGGAGGCTACTTCTGGTCCAGCAAAATAGCCATGATCAAACCAAGAGAGGGATATCCAAGAACAGGGACACAAAAGATCAAAAGCAGCTGCTGGGGAGAATGATTATTTTGTGTGGGTGGATTACCCGATAATGTAAGGAAGGCTAGCAGATTAGAAGAGGGGGTGTGTGTATGTGTGATCACGTACATTTGAGTGTGATGTGCCATTTGTATAGTATGTGACTGTGAAGGAAACCATGTGTATTATGTGTGTGTAACTGGAATCACATGGGTGATGTGTCATATGTATGAATGTGAATGTGTGTTTGTGTGTGAACAGGACTTCTAAGGAAGTGTCCCAAGACTGTGAGCAGAAAGGATCAGTCATTTATTCCTACTTGTCAATATAGCTTAATCTCAGAATAATGAAAGTAGTTTTGAAACCTAAACTGTCAGAATCTTAATTGACATTTCTCATCAGGAGACACAGCTCTGACAGTCCAATCAGTGTATGCTTAGTAGGCCCCAAAAGTCAGAACCAGGCTCTGTATCCTTTTCTCAGCCCAACTTGAATAATCACCTTACATTCTCTGGATGTATGTGTTCTTCTTTCCCCACTTTAACTCTCCACTGAATGACTTTCAAGAAATCACCCTCACCCCTAAGTGTCAGATTCAAGCCCCTCCACACCCATGCAGGGTCTGGACATGATTCTCTGGGACTTCTGAGAACAGATGATATGGTAGGTTCCTGAACCTTGACACCATTAACGGAGAGATAGTTTTAGCCAACGCTTTTCCTCCAGTGTGACTAAAGAAGTAATTTATGTTCCACACTTGTGAAGCCACCAGCAAGCTGTGTGAGTTACTCATGCTCCCAGCCACTGTTTATGCGTCTGTAAAATGAGCAGGTTTGAGGCATATTCCCAGCATGCACCCTGGGGGATAGGTGATTCAAAAGATAGCTTTTGTCAAAAAAAATGTTAAGAAATACTGTGTGATCTATGTCCCCCTTCAAAATTCACAATGCCTGTTTGTATTATGAGTGTTCTAGAAATTCTACTGTAAAGATACTGTAAAATTTTTAAATGGCTGAAACTGGGATTTCCTGATCTCCTTTGATCCTAGACATCCCTTTTCACACAACACCCACTTACATTTCTGAAAACTCAACCTCAGGGATGCTGCTGAACGAAATGACCTCTGAGATGTCTTCCAGATCAAACCTTATGGCCACATAACAAGGGGAAGCCCTAGGGCAGAGTCTCTTTCCGTCACATAAAGGAGTTTGATATGTGTTTTCTGTCTGATCATGACAAAGCCTTGGAGAGATTTAGATCTCCTACAGCAGCAGTATCCAGTGGGGTGTTGGAAGTTGATTTTAACTCTTTATAGCTATTTTTTAAAAACAAGGAGCCTTAATTCAATACACATGTGTAAAATCCTATATGCATAGAATCTGTACATTTGGGAGTACAATTTCTAGAAGATATCACTGAATGACGAAAAATATTTGGAGACCACTGACCTAGAAAATTTGCCTTAAAATAAGTTTAGAGATTAATGGTAGAGCGCTTGTCTAGCATACTTTTGGTGCCTACAAGGGCATACACTGATCCCACCTATTCCACTGGGTACATGTTAGGAATATGCCTCAAACTGGCTCATTTTACAGTTGAATAAATAGTGGCTCAGGGGCATGAGTAATCACACATCCTCAGCATTGCAAGAAGCAAACAAACAAAAACTGTATTAGTTTACATTCAAAAGCTCTGGTTCTCAAAATGCTTAGAAAGAAAAAATGTGGTGTTTATGTAGTAACTACTTGTTCTTTTCTTCTTCATGTATAACAGCCTTTATGTCTGCCTCAGCCTGGAGAATCATGAATTGCATATCAGTCCAAAACAAACTTATTAAGTAGCTGAAAATTTTAACATAGTTACTTTCAATGCAACTTCTGAGCTTAACCGGAATTTCTTGGAAACTCCTGCTATGACATCTATGAAATGGCATTCACTATTTTCACACATGTATTTCTGATAAACCAACCTAGCAAATTTCAAAACACTTTCTACAGTAAAATAAAACCTGATAGCATTTTAATGTTCTTCCTTATCAAATGATTAAAAGAAAACAACTCCATTAAAATTTTTGTTTTTTGGAAGGCAGAGAAGACGAAGTCCCTCTACCTTGGCCTAAGAAAAGGGATTCTAATAGACATTTAAGCCTTCCTGAGGGATCTCCCACCAGACCTGACCTTCCTCCTTCCTTTCCCACAAATACCTACCTTGGCTTGGGCATTTCCAACTGTCCTGTCCATCTCTTGCTCCTGGGCTTCCTGCTCTCCACAAAAACCATCAAGCAAAACAAGAACAAAATGAGTCTCACAAAATAAGGCATTCTGTGAACAACTATGATGCAACAGGGGCCTTCAGCAGGGCAGATGTCCCCTGGCTTAACCATGCATGTTGTCCCCAGCCTCCTGTTAGTGCTTCTCAGAGGGGCTGGGAGAACATGGCTGGCAGGGTTGATTTCCCCACTATTTGAAATTGATGCCAATCCCACCTCATCCCCCACCCACCAGGCCATGACACAAACGCCACACTTTGCCCTCCCCACTGATTAGAGATTGGCCATTAGTCAATAAGTTTGTCCTCCTGGGAAACTCTGCCTCCTCTGAACCCTAGAACAGCTTTGGCTAAAACTGTTATGTAAAAAAAAATTAAATCTTTTGAACATGCCAGCTTTTTGCTGAGATCATTAATCCATCTCTCTGACTGCTTAAAACCAGTCTGTCACATCCAGCAGAGTCAGCTTGGATTTTGAGCGAATTTGCACATGCAGTGGGTGAATATGTTCAGGAAATTTGAGAAAATACATGAATGGCTGGTTTCATTTATTGGCTAAAAATACCTGCTTTCTCTCTAAATATGTACTCACGATTTCCTTTTTAAAAACTTTTTTATTGATAGATTCCATAGCTATAGACCATAAACCATATGATTTCTTCCCCAACCCATCATGAATCTCCTCCTCTCAGTCTCTGTTTTGTTTCATGTCATCATCTTTTACTTCCATTATGCTTAGGTATTATCAGGCACTTCGAGGTAATGAATATCAAGGACATTTTGTGTCTGGAAGTTGTGTTGTAAGCAGTTTTACCCGTCCTTTGGGTCTTACAATTTTTCTGCCACCTCTTCCACAAAAGACCCTGAGCCTTGGGACATGTGACAGAGACGTCCCAGTGCTGAATGCTCGCTCCACTGTCATTTCTTCTCAGCACTGTGGTGTCTTTTGAGTTATCCCAGTGGTCACTGTCATCTGAAAAAGAGAAGCTTCTCTAGCCAAGAGTGAGAGTAGCATTATTATATGGGTATGCTCATTTTTTTAAATTAAATGTGCTTATAAGACAGTTTAATGGACATAATATATGCATTTAGCCAGACAATAGGAGGCGTTATTCCCCTATGGCTCATGTCCTCAACCACCATAGGCTTTTGACTAGGTCTTCAGTACCAGGCATGTATTCCCTCCCACGGAGCAGGCTTCCAGTCCAATTAGAGAGCAGTTGGTTTCTCAGCAATAGATGTGTCACTAATGACCCAGTTGGCACATTTGGCCTGGCTGGCTAGTCTTAAGGCTTGCAAGGTCTAGTGCTGTTCACCATAGCTTTTTCCAGATTTCTGTCAGCTAGTTAACAGGGAAGAAGTTTCCATCTCAGCTCCAGCTTGATTTCTCAGTGACCTGCAGTCCAAGCATATGTGGTCTTCAGCAATGGGGTCTTACCAGCTCATTCTGGTGGGCAAACATGAGTCGTGGCAATGATCTGTAATGGTTCAGGGGCCTCAGGAACCTCCCTGGCCAAAAATTCACTGTAAGGTATCCCATCCCTGGCACTGTAGTTTTTCTATTAAACTCTATGGCTACCATGTGTGCCATTATATGAGGGAGAACATACAGCATTTGGCTTTTTTTTTTTTTTTGGCCTGAGTTACCTCACTTAGTATGATCAATTCCAGATCCATCCATTTCCCTATAAATTTCACAATTTACTTTTTCTTTACTGCTGAATAGTACACCATTATATAAATGAACCACATCTTCATTATCCACTAATCAGTTGAGGGACAACTAGGTTGGTTCCATTTCCTAGCTATTGTAAAGTATCTCTAGGGAAGTGACTAGAGTTGTTAGGATACATGCCAAGGAGTGATATAGCTGGATCATATGGTGAATCTATTTTCAGCTGTAACAGGAACCTCCACACTGCTTTCCACAATGGCTGTACCAGTTTACATTACCACCAATAGTGTAGAAGGGATTCTATTTTTCCCCATCCTCACCAGCATTTTTTTTTGTCATTTGTTTTCTTGATGGTAGCCATTCTGACAGGAGTGAGATGGAATCTCAGAGTAGTTTTAATTTGCATTCCCCTGATTGCTAAGGAGGTAGAACATGTTTTTAGATGTTTATAGCCCATTTCTATTTCTTCTTTTGAGAACTATCTATTCAGTTCTGTAGCCCACTTTTTGATTGGGTTGTTTGATTTCTTATTATTTAGTTTTTTGAGTTCTCTATAAATCCTGGATATTAATCTTCTGTCAGATGGATAGCTGGCAAAGATTTTCTCCCATTGGGTAAGTTGCCTTTTTGCTCTATTCACAGTGTCTTTTGCTGTACAAAAACTTTTTAATTGTGTGAGATCCCAATTGTTGATTAGCGGTTTTTACTTCCTGAGCAACTGGGGTTATGTTCAGAAAGTCCTTGCCTATGCCAATATGTTAAAGTGTTTCCCCTACTTTTTCCTCTAGCAGTTTCAGAGTTTCAGGTCTAATATGTATGTTTTTGATCCATTTGAACTTGATTCTTGTGCATGGAGAGAGACAGGGATCTATTTTCATCCTTCTACATACAGCTATCCAGTTTCCCCAACCCCATTTGTTAAAGAGGTTACCTCTCTTCAGTGAATATTTTTGTCCGTTTTGTCAAAAAATCAGATGGCTGTAACTGTCTTTGTTTGCATCATGGTCCTCTATTCTCTTCCACTGATTGATGTGTCTGTTTTTGTGCCAGTACCATGTTGTTTTTGTTACTGCGGCTCGGTAATATATCTTAAAATCAGGTATGGTGATACCGCCAGTCTTATTTTTGTTGCTTAGAATTGCTTTGGCTATTCAAAGTATTTTGTGATTTCAAATGAATTTTAGGATTTTTTTTCCAATTTGGTAAAGAATCCTATTGGAATTTTTTTGCTTTGTTTTTTCCATGTAAGGTCTCGCTCTAGTCCAGGCTGACCTGAAATTCACTATGTAGTCTCAGGGTGGCCTTGAACTCATGGCAATCCTCCTACCTCTGCCTCCCGAGTGCTGGGATTAAAGGTGTGTACCACCATGCCCAGCTGGAATTTTGATGGGGATTGTATTAAATGTGTAGATTGCTTTTGGTAAGATTGAGATTTTTCACAATATTGATTCTTCCAATCCAAGAACATAGGATGTCTTTCCATTTACTAGTGTCTTCTGCAATTTCTCTCCTTAGTGTTTTAAAATTTTCATTGTAGAGATTCTTCACTTCCTTGTTTAGGTTTATTCCAAGGTTCCTTATTTTTTTCGAGGCAATTGTGAATGGGAATGTTTCCTTAATTTCATCCTTGGCTTGTTTGTTGTTAGTATATATGAAGGATACTGATTTCTGTTGATTTTGTATCCTGCTATATTGCTAAAAGTGTTTATCAGCTCCAACAGTTTGCTAATAAGAGTCTTTAGGGTCCCTTATGTGTAGGCTCATAGCATCTGCAGATAATGATAATTTGATCTCTTCCTTTCCTGTTTGTACCCCTTTGGTTTGTGTCTCTTGCTTTATTGCTATACCTAAGACTTCCAGTACTATATTAAATAAAAGTGGGGACAGTGGACGCCCTTGTCTTATTCCTTGATTTTAGTAGAAATGCTTCAAGCTTTCCCCCCATTTAGTATGATGTTGGCTATAGGTTTATCATAAATGGCCTTTATTATGTTGAGATACATTCCTTTTATTTCCACTTTCTTTAGGACTTTTACCATGAAGGGATGTTGGATTTTGTTAAATGCCTTTTCAGCATCTATTGAGATGATCATGTGATTTTTCTCCTTCAGTCCATTTATATAGTGTATTACATTTATCAATTTGTGTATGTTACACCATCCCCACATCTCTGAGATAGATAGAACCTTCCTGGTCAGGGTGAATAATCTTTTTGATGAAAACTTGTATTCTGTTTGGCAGTATTTTGTTGAGAATTTTTGCATCTATGTTCATGAGTGAGATTGGTCTGTAATTTTTGTTTTTCTGGTCCTTTGTTGTTTGTCTGGTTTTGTTATCAGGGTTAAGGTGGCTTTGTAAAAGGAGTTTGGTAGTATTCTTTTCTGGGTCCGTGGGTTACTTAGGGGGTTGCAGCGCGCATCAACTCCCCGTTCACCCACAGGAGCTGGGTGAGCAGTGGCTTGGAATAGCTGTGAGCCGAACGAGAGATGAGACTCTTGGGAGAATGCAACAGTGGGCAGTTCTCATTTTATTGATAGATTGCAGCTGTTTATATAGAGAGAAGTCAGAGGTAGAAGCATAGGAAGCAAGATCTGTGGGCATCTCATGAGTTTGATTGGTAGGAGCCAGTATCCTAATTTACATAGATAAATTGAGGGGGCTATGTGACTCTATACATGGATAGAATGGTGATGTTAGCAGAGGAAATGAAAACTTATTGTTAAGGTTTGTTATTTGCAGTTGGAATAAGTTAGGCTTTGAACTGCTTATCTTATCTTAGGGGACAGCTGTGGCCTGCCTAGGGGCTTTGGAGTTTTCAGGATTGCTAAGATTTACAGAGGCCCTCGGACTTTGCCTCAACTTCCTTATCAGGAGGAGACTGTCCCAGAAGCCTGCCAGACTCAGCAAAAACCCTACTTCCTCCATGCCCCATTAGCAGGGTACCACAACTCCTCCTTTTTGTTTTTATAATGGAGCAGTGGCATCATAAGCCTCTGTTATTTTAGGCAAGGTTTGATACTGTACTAAAACTTGATTGGTAGTGACCCGAGCGATATTTGCTGTTTGATAAACTCAATGATATAGAGAGCTATGAGCAGCAGTGTTCCTATAGCAAGGAGTGGGCTAAGGAATGGGAAGAGCCAGGAAATCAAAGAAATAGAGAACAAAGGGATGGGGCATTGGGAACAGAAGCCACGAGGGGCATGCTAAGGCGAGCCAGCGTTCCTGCAGAGCCACCGCCTCCTTGAAGCTCACAATGGACACTTGTCCTCCACACGCATAAAGACAGCTCACAGGGGAGGTGACAGGTCCGTCATTATGCACTTGGGAGGAAATTAAGGACGACTTAATTAAACTTAGGTAGGCAGATCCATTTGTGTCAGGGTCACCCCACCGGGAAGGCTGGAGACAATCTTGAAAAGAAACAAAGAATATGAAGTCAGAATAGCGTTTTCCTGTAGTCAGTTCTTGATGGGAGCATCCTTCTTGCCAGTTCACAGAATGCTTGGACTTTGTGTTTGTGTTACGTGTTTGAGCAATGTGAAGATGCTGCTTGACATCTGGTCCAAGTTTAGAAGTTGTGTCAACTTAGAAAGTTTTCTCAATGTCACAAGGTCTGCATTCGACTTTGCTGAGATTCCAGAGGTCTAATCCTACAAATTTCAAGATTTGCTAGAAGAGAGTTTTAAGAAACTCACCTTCCTCAACTAAAGAGAATTATCATTTCAAAGAAAAGGAATGAATTTTCTCCGGAGAGCGACACTTGTTTTAGTGTTAACTTCCTCAGTGCACTTAAAAATAATTGAAAGAAAAACTCAATTAAAATTTTGTTTATAAGGCAAAAAAAAAGACTCATAAAAACAATATTTTTTTCCCCAAGTCCATGTCCCCCAAGTTCAGCAGTGATGACATCTAGTGTCCTCTGGTTCTGGAGCACTGTTTCAGCAAGAGAAGTCAATCGTCTCTGGAGGTACTCAAGCTGCTGATGGTTGACATCTCTGAAGTCTTCTGGGTGGGTCTGGGTGAGGGCAGCTCCTGGGATTCCTGAGGCTCCTGCAGGGAGAGCTCCATCGCGGCACACCAACCAGGAGGGATGACAGTTTTTCTGTTGGCAAAGGCTGGGCCAGAATGCAGCTTCATTTTCTGCAATCTGTAGGACAATCATAGATAG
>PVHP010050402.1:0-11825 GCA_004024765.1 Zapus hudsonius
AGCAACTAGAAAGCTGACCACAACACAGGTGGAATTCTGCACACTGCTCCCCGGAATAAAATCTTTGCTTTTCACTTATCCATCCTACTAGTGATGGGCGACAAGGCCTTCCCATGTCCACAAACTTTATTATTTGGAATCCCTATGAAACTGTGAATATCTCTGTAATAAACATCCAGGGATAAGATTTGGGAGTTCAGGGTGCATGCATATTTAATTGTAGTGGTTCCTGTCTAAACTTCATGGGAATGGTTATAATAGTTCACATCCCCACTAGAAGTTTTATTTCCCAGAATCCTCTTATCTTGGTGCAAGATGCTGCCCTTGCCTAACTGATACGGGGAAATCTTGGCACAGTTATATTTGTTTTTTACCATTGAATTTCCTCCCCGCCCCCAGCTCATGTCCTCTAATGTAAAAGAATTATACACAGGGACAGAAAAAAGTCTTATTATACATTTATTCTAGATTAATTAGTTAAGGTGAAAGGGAATTGGATGGAAAGGCCACCCAGCCACCATGTGGGAAATTACAGAGTTCTCCAGCCACCAGTGTGAGGAGAACACGTGTAGAGTTTAATAGAACTTAAGTTGTTCAGCTAAATAAGCAGCAGAAGAAAAGATAATAGAGAGCTCTCATCATGAGAAAGAGAGATTCATGAGGGAAAAAGTCTGGAGCCTGCCCCCACCCCAGTCATTAGCTAGGATGGGGAAGGTCTTACTTTCCTAAGGCCTGGAAGTTCAGAGATCCTTCTGCTGCCAGACCATGTGGGAGAGAGGCCGGCTTCTTCTAGGGAGGTTAATTTAAGTTTTCCCCAGGTGAGTCAGAGAGACAGCTGATTGGTTCATATTTGACCAATCAGATTTAGCCCCTAGGTTATAGCTCTAGCTAGACACCTCCCACTCAAGGAGAAGGGTTGCCTCTGCAGATGGCCTGACCCTGTCACATAACTCGTATGCACTGAGTAGAGCCCTCCATGTCAGTCTGCAGTCAACTCGACAAAGACAGATGAGACAGATGAATATCTTCTCTTCGGAATTTTGCTAGCCAACTCATATTTGTTTTGAATTTTTCCATCTGTCCAGGGATTCCTGTGTTGTTCTGATCTGTCTAGATTCTAGATACTAATGGCTTGTCAGTGATCTGTATGCATCTCCCAGTCTCACACATGCCTGATGGTTAACTTATTCTATAGTCTCCTGTCATCCTTTTAAAGTTCTGAGTTAGAAAAAAATAGCTCCAATACACTCCTATTTTAGAGCAAGGTGACTCCAGACAATTGCAGTAAGGATTTGGTATCCACAGTGGGCAGGCTGAAAAACTATTTTAGAGTGTGGTCCTTGCTAAATATATTCCTGTCTGTCTCTCGTGTTTTAGAAGCATTTGGAAACCTTGCTTAAATCACTGAACTTACTTTATGGCTGATGTTAGCCTGCTGCTACTTCTTCTGAGACAAACAATCTTGAAGTCACAAATAAATAATGTCCTTGGTCTACTGGCCATTTGATTTCTAAAGAGACCAGCTGAACTCACATCTTAAGCCATCTGCAGTTAACTCAATCTCTACCCTCGTTCTGAGGGCTCAAACTTCTTCTACACATATTTTTCTGGACTGGTAATAGAACTATAAAGTTACTGGTATGGGTTTTTGCCAAGGTCACTGTGATGGTTAAGTTTTGTTGTCAACTTGACCTTTCAAGTAATCTTGGGTGGGTCTCTGAGGATGTTTACAGGAAGGCAGCCTCTCAGCAAGGGGCAAGATGTAAGGAAGCTCAAAGAAGCTAGAAGTAAACATCCTTTCCTGTGTGTGCAGTGCAGCAAGGAAATTCCAGAGACTCAGGAAGCCATTAAGTCTGGGGAAGGGTTGTAAGACCCCACCCTAAGGCTATGTAAAGGGGAAGAAATTCTCTCCTTGCCCCTCCTGCCTGTTTGCTGTTCTGTGTGTGGTGTTGGTGATGGGATTTTCTCTCTGCTTGGACCTGTGAAAGAGGGCCAGCCTCTTTCGCTGTTACAGAACTTCCCCTCAATCTGTAGTTTCAATAAATACTTTCCTCCTCTAAATTATGCCTGTTTTGAAGATTCATCCCAGCCTGTGGCTGACTGCGACGGTCACTTTTTCAACCACACTGCATGATGTGCAATAGATCCTTAGCCTTTTAAATTCATTTCCATATGTGTCCTTCATCATGCCAAAGCCCCTTATATTAGAGGTACACCTCAGTCCTCCCCTCTGTGGGACCCAACACACTGGGTTTCATGAGCATAGCCTACCGTCTTTTCTGTCTTTGCACATTTTATACCATCTTATCATAATACTAGAGTCGGGGTAAATTAGAAACAATCGGTATTTTCTCATAGTTCTGAAGCCTTGCAAATCCAAGAACAGGGTGGTAACATCTGGGTCTTTGTAGCAGAAGAGCCCAAGAATGTGACAGATAAAGGGAAACAGATCATCTAGGAGACTCCCTCCACCACTCCCAGCATTAATCCATTCGTGAGCACTTATGGGTTCCACCTCTTCTCACTATGAGTCCGGCTATTAGCACATTTTGGCAAGTGCATAACGGACAGAGGAGGCATTCAAATCACAGCCTGCTCCCATCAAGGCTAGCTTGAATCAGGCAGGGGAGATACAATAGAGCCTCATTCTAGAAACCTCTGTCTGAGCCACAGGCTAGGACTTTTATAAATGCAGTAGTTATAACAAACCTCACACAGCTACTTTCGCAAAGCCAACAACCACAATTCACTCACAGAGGAAATTCAAGTGTGATGGTTCCGAGTAACATCTGGTGTTTTATCACCTTCTACCTCTCTCATCACAAAATGACCAACTTCAGTTTTGAGCTACAGGGCTTAAAACACTCACCAACTGCCATTCACCCCAGCACTCTGCAGACTGTGAATTCTGAGGAGAAACATCTCTGGGAGACAGCTTGACACTCACAGCTAACCCTTCATATCTCCTACTAACATGGACAAGTTCTCAGAATATAAATGCGAGATAAAGGCCGCTCTGGAACCATGATGAATTAATACAGAAAGAAAACCCCTTCGCTGTCACATCTGAACACAGACATTGCCCACAAACGTCACCTCCTTCTGGGTAGTGTGAGTCACTTGCTTTTATGACCTATGTCAGCTTTAGTCTGCTCTGATACAGATGGTGTATGGTTACTGCTTCGATCTGAAATGCCCTCCAAAGGACATGTCTCAAGCATTGGAAACAAGTCATTAGACATGGACATTTGGAGGTTTTATCTACTTCCAGTTCCTGTCTGTTTCCTCTGCTTCCTAGTCTGCAGCATGTGAGCTGAGGTGCCCACCACCATGAACTAAGCTCTCTTGACACACCGGTCCAACCTGTCTCACAACTGTATCCAAGGTACTCTTAACCTACCTTACCTTCCCCTACTATGATGGATGGGAACTTCTCAAACCGTGAGCCCAAATCTATTCTTGCTGTCTTCAATTACTTTTGGTAGGTATGTTGTCTTAGTTGATAGGAAGGGAAACTAATGCAATTACCAAAACTCCAAAGAACATTCTATGCAGGCCAAATTTCTGCTTTCTTAAACTTTTCTCCCAAGTCACCCAAAACAAGTCAAGTCCAGGACAAATTCTTCATGGCATCTAGTCCCCCTCACTGCAATAAGTAATAAACCCACCTTAGAATACCGCAGGTGTGCTTCTGGTGGTCTTTGGCTGAAAGAAATTGCCAATTTCCATAATGAGTTACAAGATGCACAGAGTGGCACTTGCATCTGGAGTTTGTGGTGACTGGAGGCCCTGGTGCACCCATTCCCTCAGTCTCTCTCTCTTATCTCTACCTCTCTCTGCTTGCAAATAAATAAATAAAATATTTTCAAAATAAAAAAAAAGAAATTGCCAATTTCATTCAAACCATGAAATACATTTCACAGGGATAAAAATGTAGGCTTTAGAATTCTGACTGTACAACTTGATACCTTTATTGCTGTGAAAACATTAATCTCTTCAAATCGTGTGTATTTTTCACTCATACATCAGAATAATTGAGATTACTCAAAGCCCCATCGAAATATGTATGTATCAGGGGGCTTCAGTGAGCAGGCTGTGCACTGCACAGCTTCAAATGACATTCTGCACAGACCTGGTTATGTTCACACAGCAGTTTTAGCTATAATAATAACAATAATGAATGTCAAGTGGGTGGAGGCACATTGTAAAGATCCAGTCTGCAGCCTGTAATTGCTGAAGTTGATTAAGATTGTAACAGAGTGAACATTGACCTGAGTATCAACATTGCCCTTCTGACTGAGCAAGTAGCGACTACTTGATGTGATTGGATGAGTCAAGTTGATTTACAAAGGGATCCAAGAATGACATCTGCCCTACACCATTCCCAATAGACTCTGAAATACCTGGCATTTAATCATCTAGATCCTGTGTGCTAGAGGCTGTCTTTCTCCTGAACACACACAGCAAGACAACAAGCATATGGCATCTCAGTGTGACAAGGCTTCCTGTCCCTTCTTTTCATTTTCACACAATCTTGTCAAGGTAAGAATGTATGGGTGTAGTATTGGGATAACTACAGGTAACAAAAAATATACATCCTCTTTGCTGTTGTATTTCTCTGACTTTTCAGTTATTAGTAAATTACCCTCCACACCTAGTTGGACCAAGAGGAGAGTTCAAGCTAACATATAGAGCACCTGCTATTGAGAAACTACAGATGGGGGAGAATATCAGAGGCATGGCACCCCTCAGTAACAACACACTTGGGTCAGGAGAACCCGGCTGAATACTAGGCTATCCATGGTTCCCTACCACAGAGACTGATACAGACGGCCCACGGAGGAGGATATCCAGCTGACTGGGGATGGGGAGGGGGGGCAATGAGGAATTGGGGATAACAACTCATTGTTGGCCCACTAAACAATGTAACTCATTACAGACAATTTAAATAAATAAATAAATAAATAAATAAATAAATAAATAAATAAATAAATAAATAAATAAATAAATAAATAAATGATTTAAAAAGCACCTGCTGAGAAGTATCTCATTCAATTTCCATAGCAACCCCTGGGATAGCACCATTCCTCTCAGTTGATGGATAAGGAAGTAAGACTCAGAGATATTCAGGATTTGATAAAGCTCACGACTAGGTGGAGGAGTTGTGATTTTTTTTGAGTCGGGTCTGTTTACCTGAGCTCTAGCTGATTCCATTCTCTACAAGGCCTCCCATGTATGCAAAAGAGTCGGACATGGATGTTCTGTTCGTCTGCTCAGAAGTGCTGGTAGCTAATAACGGCACAGTGGGTCACCCATTCTTCCAAATAGCTCTTACCAAAATATTCTCCCTTTTCATTGGTCTTCGGTGCCTTTAGAAGAAATAATAATAATCTCTGGTGATTTCAAAGAAAAGCTGGACATGAAAATTAAAGAGGGACCCGTAGTGATGTTGAGGTGAGGGGGAGGAGATCAGGCGAAACAGTGATACAGATGAGGAGCAGGATAGCTTTTTCCTAACGGGTGATTAGCCAGGGACTAGTCCACAGAAACATGGATGCAGCCTTGTCAGCACTAAAACTTGCATCGGACCCAGTCTCATCCCAGATTGCTCTAAACAACAGCTCCTAATGTCTCCTGAGCAACACTTCGTCTCTTCTACCACTTTACCGGCATGGCCCATCCTGAGTCAGCGTGCCTCTGGGACCCAACAACCATTGGGTTTCTCACTACACACTACCCTAACCTGAGTGCTGGGCTCATTCTAATCCAGTGTCTGGTTCTATAAATGGCCCCTTCTGTTCTCCCCTTGTCCCCTTCCTCTCTTCTCTCCTTCACCCTAGATGCTTGTGAGAGAGATTCTTTCTTCTTTTGATTCCTTGCCCTTGCTCTACAAGCAAGCTCATTAAACTCACTGGTTTGCCCATTTGGACTTCAGTGGAATGGTTTCTTTCTGGGGTTAACAGGGTGGTCTTCTACTTTCCCCTTCTCTGAGTCCATGTTTTCAATTCTTTGATAACTTAGACAAAGACCCAAAGTTGGGGTTCACAAGTCTGAGGGTCTCCTGAATCTTTATGAAGATCCAGGACTCTGATCCCATGTTAACACTACTAGGGAAATGACCATGATCCAAATGTCACGTTCAGGGTTGGCAATAAAGACTTGACATGGATAGTTTCTTGGGCCCAAGGTCTTATTTCAGGCTGAGAAGCAATCTAAATTGAAAAGGGAGAGAAAGAAGTTTCAGAAGAGAAGACAGAGGCAGTTTCCTGGTTCCATGACGATATTGTAATGGGGAAGAGAAGGGAGTAAAAGGAGAGATGGAGAGAGAAACAGGGGAAAGAGAGAGAAACGTGGTGTGCACAGGAGATGGAGGAGAGGAGAGATCGTAAAGGAATGAGGGAAGGAGAGAAAGAGTACATATATCTAGAGCAAGAAAGCCAAAAGAGAGCAAGTTTTTAAAAAAATAGCAAGTTTTATAGAGAGATGAGAGAAATGCTCTGTACGGGCAGGGCCTTGGGTGGTGTGCAGAGGTAAGGCTGGGAGGAGGTAGCCTTTGCTCCTCTTAGCCCAGAGGTATCATTATGCTACCAGCAGGCAGTCCCAAAGTCTCAGGCCTAGCATGAGCAGGCAATAGAGGAGAGGGGAGGATGATGGATAGAGAGCTCCGGAACTCACAAAGTATGTTATTTGCAGGTATGAAAATGTCACAGTGAAATTCATTCATTTGCATAATTCATATACATACACTAACAAGGTATTTTTTTAAAAGCCCAGTAATGAGAATTGTCCACGGGCCTTTGGGAAAGACAAGGAGAGACCCTGAACCATAATTCCCCAGTTCAGCCGCTTCTGTGGCATGAACCCCAGAAAGTTCATGAGATCATATATGTTGATGGTGTTTAAGCAGCTAAACTTGAGGTCATCTGTCTGTCACACAGCAGTAATGAGGCCTGGGAGGATAAGGCACTTACCCAATGTCACCCAGAGATTAGGAAAAAAGTGAATATGAAATATCAGATACCCTTGACTCCCTTTTTTACAGTTTTATTTCCCCAGTTGCCAATGGAAAGCCCATTCTCAGTGTCCCTCAAGAAAGCCCAAGCTCTTCTCCCGGGAGAGGAGAAGAATGCTAAGGGTGTTCATCTTGGCAAGATGTCTTCTGAGCAGAGATGGTGGGAGGGATGGCGATGGGCAAACCAGTGTCTCCTTTGTTTGACACGCTTCTCAAATTTGCGTTTTCTGTCACCTGAACCACTTCTCCACAGGAAGGAGCAGATGGAGGGGGCGAGTCATTCGAGTAAATGGATTCAAAGGTGGAGAGAAGAGAAAACTTCTTTGCAGGTTGTGAAACAATGTCTGGCCACAAATGAACTTAATTATTCAAAGCCATTAGTAACTTGATTGGTGAGTAACATTAGAAAACTCATCTTGCACTAATATCTCAATCACCAGACCCTTGAAATATCTTGTCTCTTTATTGCAGACCCATTAATCCAGCGTCTAGAGACCTAAAGCTACCCACATTAGTTCCTGACTTAATTTGTCAGGGTCTTTAAAAAGAATAATTCTATTATGGAATGTATTTGGAAATCACATGATGGAATTTATTTGCAACAGCCAAAGGCAACTAGATACAATAGATAGTATTAAAAGCTTCTCTTCTGTAAGATACCTATTATCCTGAGTGTTTCTCTTATTAAATGAATATTTAGAAGTATTAGCGGGTGTGTTTTCAACAAAGGTAGCATTCTGCGCGGCCATATTTTTTAGAGAAGATGGGATGGTACCCAGGAATATTAAAAAGAGTATAAATTTGCATCTGCCAAGCGTCTGCCTAGAAGTTATTGATTTTTATCTTCCCTGAAGAGCCTGTTAAAAGGAGACGCTTCTCTAATGGTTTCCAGAAGGGCTTCAGGAAATCATTACTGGTGGGGGCTGTTTTATGAGTCTCTGGAATGGGAGCTTTAAGGAGGAGCATGAAATGTGAAGAGAGTGGGCTATGCAGTCTCTTGCTCTAGAGTCTCTGTGTCCTCACTGTCCTGTGGTTTATTATTGCTGGAGGTCAGTAGCCAGGGTGTCCTTCTGGCTCCTCCTCCTGCAGGAAATTTGTGCAAAAGTCAAACGCTGACTTGAAGTCTTTGCTTGTATCTCCCCACCACCCGCGCCCCCAGCCCCCTTTCCATCTCATCTCCTTCCACAAGCCTCCCTCCCACCAGCCACTAGCCTCTTCCAGAGTCCTGGTCCTCGCTGCTCTCACTCTGCAGTGTCCAGGTGACAGGATGCACAGCAGACATGTGCTGCATCATGACCACCTACAGGGTGAGGCCCAAGGAGGAGGGGAAGATGGGGCGGTGGAGTCAGCTTCTGCTGGAAACAGAGTGGGGAGGGAGAGATACAAAGTACAACGTTCAAGGGCAGGAGAGGTGGCTCAGCGGTTAAGACACTCGTCTCCAAAACCTAAGGACCGGGTTCAAGTTCCCAGTGCCCACATAAAGCAGATGCACACAGAGGCGTGTGTGTCTGGGGTTTGTAGCTCTCTCTCTCTCTCTCTCTCTCTCTCTCTCTATCTATCTATCTATCTATCTCTATCTCTCTCTGTCTCTCTACTCTCTATCTATCTCTATCTCTCTCTTTTCTCTGTTTGCAAATAAATAAATATTCAAAGTACAATGTTCAAAGGAATGGCATAGAAGTGATTTAGGCACACATAACACTCCCAACCCATTCTACAAAACTGCCACAAGACCTCTGTGACCTCTAAATATCAATCAACAGCCCTACAGAGGATGGTGCTGGTGGTGAGGGGATGGATAGAAGCAGCTGTCTTCTGCTGAGCGCTGATTGTGTGCTAATCTTCTCTTGAGTCTTCTAGGAGGAGGCGCAACTATTCCCAGTTCACCCAAGATGGGAGTAAGCTTTCCTGCATCTTATAACAAAGTTGACATCAAATTCAAGTGCCATGACCTCCAAAGTACTTCTTTGCTCTAAGCCAATGGCATCCTGTAAGAGGTCACACTTGACCTGCTCTGTTTTTTATCACCATCGGATTCATAGGAACATTACTGTCCAGCCTTGGCTAAAGAGTGAGTTCCAGGGTACCAGGTCAGCCTGGGCTAAAGTGAGACCGCGCCTCAAACACACACACACACACACACACACACACACACACACACACACACACACACACACATCACTCATCTCTCTTTGCTTCCTGACTATGAATGTGATACGGGTTGCTGATAATTAATATTTGTAAGCAACGTGGGGAGAGAGAGTTTTGAAATCCTCCCTTCTCCCTCCTCCTACTCCGAGTTCTTGTCCTCTAATGCCAAAGAATTGTACACAGGGACAGAATTAAATTTTAATTACACATTTATTCTAATTTAGTAAATTAGAGAAAAGGGGAGTTGGATGGGGAGATTTCCCAGTCACCATGTGGGAAATTACAGAGTTCTCCCGCTACCAGTGTGGGGAAAACACATGTCAGAGAGTTCAACAGAGCTTATATTATTTAATTAAATAAACAGCCCAAGAAAAGATAACAGAAAGCTCCCTTCATGAGAAAGAGAGGTTCATGAGAGAAAAGGTCTGGAGCCTGCCCCCCTACCCCAGCCATCAGCTGGGATAGGGGTACAGGCCTTACCTCACTGAGGCCTGGGTCAGCAGTCCTTCTATTCCATTGCCATGTGGGGGAAGAGGGCCTACTTCCTCTAGGGAAGCTAGTTTTTAAGTCCTCCCCAGGTGAGTCAGAGAGACAGCTGATTGGTTTATATTTGACCAATCAGTTTTAGCACCTAGGTTGTAGCTCTAACTAAACACCTCCCATCCAAGGGGAGGGGCTGGAAGGGGAGGGGTGGTCCCTACACACATCTGACTGTCACAAATGTAACCAGTCACCTAAGATTCCCACATCCACACCATCCCTTCAAGCTGTGAGACAAGATAAGTTATGATAAACCTGGTAGATTCAAGCTATCAAAATTCTTTCTCACGTCTCTGGAGGCTGGTAGAAATCCCAAATCAAGATGTTTGTATAAACAGACTCCATCCAAAGGCTCTAGGGAAAGGTCACACCCTTGCTCCTGTGAGTGCTAACTAGGTTCATGCCATCTTTTCCTATAGAAGCATCACTCAGGCCTCTGTACCAGCTCGCTGTGACCCTCTTTCTATGGGTGTCTTGTGTGTCTTGATGCCCAAGTCTACCTCTGCTTCCCTTATAAGGACACCAGCCATTAGATGTGGGGGCTTTCCTAATCTTTTCTAACCTCATCTTAACTTATTAATGTCAAGAAATTAATGGGTGGCCATTGAGGAGAGAGTAGCAGAGAGAAGGAAAGGGGAGAATGAAAGAGGAGAAGGGAGAAAAGAAAGGAGGGAAGGAGAGGAGGAGGGGAAAGCCAGTAGTTCATAAACCCAAAAAATCCAATCCAATGCAAACAGAGAAAGGAGACAAGCCTAGCTAACCAGAAACCAGCGCAGTAACCTGTAACTGGAGACTTTCTATTTCAATCAAATATATTTTCTCTCTCTTGTTTTCAGGAAGCCCTCATAAAAGATTCCCCTCAAGCCCATCAGTGGACTGCTGAGCCTCTTGAAGCCCAGTTTTATGAGTCTTTGAATACTCAAACTTGCTGAAATTTTAATGTGCTTAATGTTGTCTTTTTCGTTTTTTGTATATTCTGAGTGTTGGTGTGTGTGTATATATGTGTGTGTGTATGAAAGAAAGAAAGAGAGAAAGAGAGAGAGAAAGAAAGAGAAAGAAAGAAAGAAATAAGGAAAGAAAGAAAGAAAGAGAGAGAGAGAGAGAAAGAGAGAAAGAGAGAAAGAAAATGTATTTTTAAGAAGAATGTTCAGTACAAGCACATTAAAAAGGAGGAACTGGGGATATTGCTCAGAGTTATAGCGATTGCTTGGCATATGATGTGTTAACAGCCTAATCACTATAAAACATAAAAAAATTAATTAATTGTTTTTAAAAGGAGTGATAGGGTGGCCTATAATTTCATTGAAATTTCATAGATCATCTGTCAGAAATACTGCCAGAAACTCCACCTCTCAACTGGTTCTTGGTCTGCGATGACGGCTTCTGCCCAGTAGAGGGAGCTCTCTGCATACTTAATTTCCTTGACACTGAGTTAAATGGACAAACAGGCCTTGCTTGCTTTGAAAAGAAAAAAGGAAGAAAAAAAACAAACAGCTTTTCTTAGCTTGTCATCAACTGAGTTCCATCGCCACGCACTCCGGACTGCTGGTCCCCTGGGGCTGTGTCGTTTCACTCATCAGCCATCCTCAACCAAGGTCTTGCTTCTGCAGATGCCCAGGCGCTCTGTGGACCAGCTGCCAGCCCTCCAGGACGCTCCATAATGGAGATCCCCGCAAATGCCAGCGAACCCTCAGCTGTGTGGCTTCCCTGCCTAGATCCATGCCTGACACACAAGGGGAGGGGACAGCATAAAGGCTTTGGTGATCACAATAACTTCACAAAAAAAGTCATGTCTCTTTGCTTTTTGAATTCTTCCCACAGACTCACTCCAGCTCATTCAGACCCCCATGAAGAGAGAATTCCTGCTCTGCACCCTTCCTTTCCAAGCTCTTGGGGGGCAGCTCACTACTTCCAGCAATAAGACAACACAGACAATGTCAATTTTTTGGTTAATCAATGAGAGCACACCACACTCTTACAATCTGAGAAGTATTTACGGTGAAGAATGCAGGCAATTAACAAAATCATCTAGAAATATTTTCTTTCAAAGGACACCTCTCTACCCCACATTCCTCCCTTAACAATAAAGAAGGTATCTCAGATATACCCAGAGAAGGGAGCC
>PVHP010050403.1:0-11782 GCA_004024765.1 Zapus hudsonius
GAGCGAGCACGGGCTGTGAACAGCAATGTGTCTGTGCTGAGCCACATGTTTCTGAGCCTGCCTTTCCTCGTGAGTGTCCCTGAGGGGTGGCACTGGGGGTGGTGGGGACTCTTCTCAGAGCCGAGCCTCTGCTGTCGGGGCAGGCCATCCAGGTCTGCGTGCCTGGATCTGCGTAGCTGCGGACTTCATCCCTGCGATTATGACACTAACAGGTGTCCTCGGGTTTCCCAGCGCTGGGCCTTCTGCTGGGGAGACTCCTTCTTCGAATTGGGGATCCTGATGAGGAGATCGGCCGGGAGGCTCTGGAGGGCATCATCATCCTTTACACTATCGTGGAACTCCAGAAACGTACGTCCTGCCCGAGAGCCAAGCCTGCTGCTCTGCTGGGGGTGGGCAGACAGTTCTGGGGAGGCCAGCAGACAGCACAGTTCAGATGGCGACTAGGAATTGATGTGGAGCTCTCGTCTTCACAGAACCAGGGCCATAGACACAAGCAAACCTTGGCAGTTGTAGTAGACAGCTTTATATTGCTGGGATGAACATCCAGCCAGAGACAGTTTATGGAAGGAAGGGGTTTATTTCAAGCTTACAGATTCAGGGCACATTCCATCAGTGACAGAAGATCCAAGCAGAGAGAGAAGCCACAACCGGCCAGTAAACACCTAAAAGCACAAAACCAGCAATAAGCAGGAACCCCGGAGCTCAAACCTCTCTGTGTACCTTAGGCTGGAATTGGATCTACCCCCAAACACACCTTTGGGCTAGACCCCAGGATCTGCTCCCCAGTGACACCTTCTCCAGCTGGACTGCTGGAGACCAACTTACAAGTTTAATGTTGGCACCTGAGTCAGTGGGGGACATCCATTCAAACTACCACAGTGGTATTTATTTATGTATTTATTTACTTGGGTTTTTGAAGCAGGGTCTCACTCAAGCGCAGGCTGACCTGGAACTCACTCTGTAGTCCATGCTTGGAACTCACAGTGGTCCTTCTACCTCTGCCTCCTGAATGCTGGGATTAAAGGTGTGTGCCAGGACACCCTGTGAATCTCTATTTTTGTTTTTTGGGTTTTTTGTTTATTTTTTATATATTTTTTATCTATTTGCAAGCAGAGAGAGAGAGACAGAGAGAAAAGAGACAGACACAGAGAGAGAATGGGCGTGCCAGGGCCTCCAGCCACTGCAAACAAACTCCAGATACATGTGACACTTGTGCATCTGGCTTTACGTAGGAACTGGGGAACTGAATCCGGGTCATTAGGCTTTGAAGGCAAGCGCCTTAACTGCTGAGCCCCTCATTTTTTGTTTTTTGAGATAGGGTCTTGCTATATAGCTCAGGCTGGTGTCGAACTCATAATCCTCCTGCCTCAGGCTCCTGATGCTAGAATAACAGGTGTGTACCACCTCTGACTGGTCAACATACCTATTTTGATGAAACCTATCTTCCTTCTACCTGAGAATTTCCTTGTCATCCAAAACATAATTGTGACTGTAATCGCCCCTCACCCAGGCATGTTGGTCCTAACGTCTTGCTCTGTTTTCCTCACTAACCACCCATGGCAGCAGGGCAGGGTTGCCTGGGTCACAGCTGTGTTCAAATCTAGCCCCAGACCTGGCACATGGCCTTGCTCAGTGAATATCTATCCAAGAACAAACAAAGGTCTGGTCCTAACCTAGAATCTGCATCTGGAAGACTGTTCTCAGGGTATCGGGTACTCAGCTAGCTCTGTTCCCAGGAGTCCGCTGCCTCCAGCCTCCTGCCTAGCTTTTCCATAGTCCTGACTCTGTCTTCTCTAGGGGACATTGGTTCGTCCATTCCTCTGGCTCTGGTGGCAGAGTAGATCACAAACTCAACCTGGCCCTGGCCCTTCCCAGCTGGGTGATCTAAGGCACACACTTGGCATCTCACCTCGCCTTCTGCCTCTGCACATGATGACGGCAGAGTATAAGCCATAGGCTTCTACAGTCATGAAATGAGGTCTCCCGTAAGAGTGCTGTGAAGAGACCAGCTCAGGGTGACATGTCATAGGCACTTGTTAGGTAGCAAGTTCTCTTTCTCATCCCTCCCACCTCCTGGGGACTGTCTGACATCTCTGCTTTTCCTCATCTTTGGCAGCTGAGGCGACATTTGGTCCCTCAGAGGTTCCTCCGTAACCAAGAGCTACTCACACTTCCCATGTGGGATGGGTGGAGAGCAGACCGCAGTACGATGAGCGCTAAGGTCGGAACAGCACAGGTCAAAGTTGGGCTGCCCAGAGTTGCAGAGAATGGCAGAGGGCGCCAGTTCAACTTGAACTCCAGAGGAGCAATGATTCTGTGTATTCGAGACACATTACACTATGATCTGCTTCTCTGAAACTGAGATTGAACTGGGTGTCCTAAAGAGCCCTAGCAGTCACCCTCCAGGAGGGATTGATTAGTCTGACCCCTGGCTACCTGTGGGAAGCCCAAGGCCAGGACTGGAGCTGGGACCTGCCCAACTCCAGAGCTCCAGTTCCTTCCCACGGAGGCAGTGACGGTCTCTGCACACTCACTCAGCCTTGCACAGCTTGAGGGGACACAGCTAGGCATGGCCCCAGTGAGAGCACAGTCCCAAAGTGTTTCCTTCATCAGAAAGCTCAAGCCCCTCGATGCCCAGGTACTGTTCTAGCTCTGGGGTTAAGGCCTTGCAGATTCATTACGTAATCCTCCCTCCAAGGTCTTACTGTCTTGTTGCCAGGATACAGATGATAGGCACAAATAAATACATGAAGCCCAGAAGATGTAAGCACTGAGGGAAAAATCAAACAGCAGAGCAGCTTGGGACTACCAGGGAGTAGGGAGAGTACAATTCTAACAAGGCTAAAAGGCATTGCGGAGCCCCAGGAGATGGCTCAGTGGTTAAAGGCACTTGCTTACAAAGCCTGATGGTCCAGGTTCAATTCCCCCACTATCCACTTAAAACCATTTATATAAAGTGACCCATGTGTCTGGAGTTCATTTGCAGTGGCAAGAAGAAGCCCTGGTGTGCCCATACCCACATAGTCTCTCCTTTCTCTTGTAAATAAATAATAATTAATAAACAAATATATATATAAACATTTTCTTTTTTAATTTTTTAATATTTTATTTATTTATTTATGAGAGAGAGAGAGAGAGAGAGAGATTGGGCGCACTAGGGTCTCTAACCACTGCAAACAAACTCCAGACACATGTGCCACCTTGTTCATCTGGCTTTATGTGGGCACTGGGGAAACATGAGCTCCTACTGTGTGTGTGAGGTGGGGGTGCACCCTTTGTGCTCACACACAGTGGTGAAGGTTGCCCTCCTCCACTGCTTTCCTGCCCTTTTCTTTCTAATCCCAGGGCTGGCTGGTTCGCCCCTTCCCCAGGAAGCCCCAGTCATTCCCTGGTTTCTGTTCCCCATAGGACTAGGGCTACAGACTGTGTGCCCATGCCCACCTGTTCACCCAGCATCTCTCAGGCCTCCTCAGGCCCTCATGCTTACACAGGAAGTGCTCTTAACCGCTGAGCCATCTCTCCATCCCCGAGCTTAAAAAACCAAGCCACTCAGTCCCCAAAACTTGGTGTCATGGATGGTTAGCTCAGCTTCCATTCAGAACCTAGAAATGAGCTCAATTTGGGTCTCTAGGTGGGCTTTACCCCTTCCTTCCTTCTCATGGGCAGGAGTTCTTTATACTGTCTCCTTTATCTTTCTCTTAAACTTATAAAGTCTCTCTAAACTTTTTTTAAGGGTGGAAGAGATTGCTCAGCAGTTAAAGACACTTGCTTGCAAAGCCTGACAGCCTGGGTTTGATTCCCCAGTACCCATGTAAAGCCAGATGCATAAAGTGGCCCATGTGTCTGGAGTTTGTAGCAGCAAGGGGCCCTGAAGTACCCATTCTCTTTCTCTCTCTCTCCCTGTCTCTCTCTCTCTTTGAATATATATATATCTCCAAGCTACGCAACAACATCAATAACAGCAACAAAACAAACAAACAAAAACAACCCACACAAAACAAAACAGAAAAACTATTGTCAGGCAAGGAGTGTTTGGTGGTAGAGTCCAAGGTCCTGAATTCCATCCCCAGCACTGCCAAAGGACAAAGGCTATTGCTTGTCATTGTGACAAAATGACACAGTTAATGCCATCAGCTAGTAAGCCACGGAGCAAACAGGGACACCCACACTGCTAGTGAGAACACAGCTGGGCCCTACGTGGAACCGGTCCTGGGTCTCTTGGGAAGGTGAGCCTATGCCTGCCTGAGACCCAGTGACATCTGTCCTGGCACCTGATAGACGTGTGATAAAGTCATCAGGAAAGCTGTGAGAAGCTAGAAGCAGCCCAGATGAGAACGCCAGGTAGGAAAGGCACGCACACTCAGCCCCTCAGAGCGTGCTGAGAATGAGTGACAGCTAACGCTGGCCGATCCAGGACAGAACCAGATGCCAGGAATAACACGGTGAGTCCATCAAAAGCCAGGAGCTCTACCCAGGGGTTCAGAAACCAGAACTGTGGTTGCTTTAGGTGCTGAGGGGTGTGCATGGCAAGGGAGAGGCTTCTGGGGTGTTGGTTCTGTTTCTTGTTGGGTGCCAGCTACTCTGGTATGCTCAGTGTGTGAAACTGAACTGCCCTGGCTATGCAGGATGGGTACTTCCTGCACCTGTGTTGAAAGAAAGTTCTAGATAACAAGCAGACTTCTGTAAAAAGGTCTTGTCTTGCAGGAGCCAAGGACAAGGTAGAAACCAACAAGATGGAGTTGTATGAGAACAGCAAGCACTTCCTGGGGCCCTACAACCCCATCAGCCCATGCCAGAACATCCTTCGTGTGATTGCGGTGACTGCCCCCATTCCCACCCTACCCTCACCCCCACCCCCACTCCCACCCTAGCTCAGGCTGCACAGGGCCAGGAGGGGAGGGAAGCCGGCAGCCATCAAGGCCCTCAGTGGGTTCCCTGGCAGGCAGGGCACACCTTCTTGTGTCCTCCCCCCTGCTGCTGTCACTCCGTTCTGGGTGCTGGGCTCTCACTACCTGTTTTGTCATTTTTCTTTTTCTTTTTTCTTTTTTTTCGAGGTAGGGTCTCGCTCTAGACCTGGAATTTACTATGTAGTCTCAGGGTGGCCTTGAACTCACGGCAATCTTCCTACCTCTGCCTCCTGAGTGCTGGGATTAAAGGTGTGCGCCACCACGCCCGGCTTGTCATTTTTCTTCTTTGTGTGAGATAGAGGTTTGCTATCTTGCCCAGGCTGGTCTCAGACTTCTGGGCTCAAGTGATCCTCCTGCCTCACTCAGCTTCTTGATTGGCTGGGACTCGGGGAACATTTCATCTTCCATCTGCAGTTTGTCCCCAGAGAGTCCAACACCCACCCATTCATGGAATGTGCTCACCTCTACCACGGGTCAGGTGGCATCGTGCGTTTTGCAGTCTGCCCTGCTTCCCAGTGTCAAGACATGTGTATCTTCTGGTTCAGGAATTTGGAGACTTCCTGGGACCCCAGCAGGTGAAGGACCTGTTGCTGGCGGCCCTGGAAGGGCTGAAGGGCATTTCAGACACTCAGGGGAAGGATTATTGGGAGATGATGCAGTTGGCCTCGGAGATCACACTCAGCTCGGTGCTGGAGTGGTACCGCCACAGGGCGCTGGAGGTGGTAAGGTCTCCTGGGGTGGAGACTGGGCTATCCCGGGAACCTGGGAGAGCATGCGCCTTCCATGGGGACCTGCTCTTCGTGGGATAGATGGCCTGCCAATGGGCGGGATGGGGGCTGAGCACAGAGGCAGGCAGGGATATGTACCACCCCAGAGACAGTGGTTGACCTGGTGGGGACGGCAGCAAAGGACAGGCGCAGGCCCTGGTGTCCTTTGCTCTCGGTTTCTCCTTTGCCCTGCTCTATCTCCTTTCAGTCTCCTCGCTTCGCTCTACCCTCTGTCTCCTTCCCCTCCCGTCTCGTGTGCCCATGCCTCCCTCGACTTCTCTAACGGGCCTTCTCTCCACCTGCTCATGGCTGCCTCCCCCACCTCCCCAGATTCCAGATATCATACAGGGCATCTATATGCACTTGAGCCACATCCAGGAGCCTCGGGCCCGCAAGTTGGCCCTGTTGCCCGTCTCCTTCCTGGCCAGCTCCTTCATGACCGAGGTTGTGGTGGCTCTGCTCATGTGCCCCCTCCCACTGGACAGGTACCAAGTAAGGGGGCTCCCAGCCTGTACCTTAGAGCGTTGAAGCAACCCACCCTAAGTTGAGACCCCCTGCCTTCCCGTGGCTCCTCTATGATGGGCTGTGGTACTTAGGACAAGCAGTAATCACTTCCTGGGCTCTGCTGGGTGGTGCCAGGCATCCATACATTTTCTCATTCCCAAATCAGTCCCATTCCACAGATGCAGAAGATCCACAGATGTTTCTTGGCTTCCATACTCTCTTAGGCATTGATAGAAGGAAATTGTAAATTCAGGGCTGACTCTTTGTGCATCTGGCTTTACGTGGGGACTGAACCCAGGTCATTAGGTTTTGCAGGCAAGCACCTTAACTGCTGAGCCATCTCTCCAGCCCACCCCTTTTTAAAAAATATTTATTTATTTGCAAGCAGAGAGAAAGAGAGAGAGACAGAGACAGACAGACAGACAAACAGACAAAGAGAATGGATGAGCCTCCAGCCGCTACAGAGGAACTCCAGATGCATGCACCACTGTGCATCTAGCTTTACATGGATACTGGGGAATCAAATCCAGGTTGTTAGGCTCTTCAGGCAAGCACCTTAACCACTGAACCATCTCGCCAACCCCAGCCCCCTTTTTGAAAAATAAAACTTATCTATTTGAGAGAGAGAGAGAGAGAGAGAGAGAGAGAGAGAGAGAGAGAGAGAGAGAGAGAGAGAGAGAGAGAGAGAATGGTCATACCAGGGTCTGTTGCTCCAGCAAACAGACTCCAGGTGCATATGCCATTTGTGTGTCTGGTTTTATGTTGGTACTAGGGAATTGAACCTGGGCTGGCAGGCTTTGCGAGCAACCATCTTTAACCACTGAGCCCCTCCCCAGCCTAGAGCACTTTCTTTAATGGTGCCTACATGCCAGACCTGACTCTGTTTGCTGTAGCTGGTGTTCTCGGTGGCCTACTTGCTCTTGGATGTAGGTTTCCCCCATGAACGAAAGGAGGAGATGTGCAGTGTGGAATCACGCAGACAGCTGTGCTGAGCACCTGCTCAGGCCTGCAGCTGTGCAAGGGGAGGCTACTGGTTCAGTGTCTCCAGAGAGCTCCCTGGCTGGTTGGCAGAGGGGCCTGGCCAGGCTGAGATCAGTCTTGCTGGGCCTTAGCTTCTCAGCCTTCCCCTTCTTTCAATGCATAAAGCAAGACAGCTGCTGATCCACACCGTAGGGTGGTTGGTTTTGAGTCAATATGGAAGCATTTTGCAGAACCTTGCAAGTGGGGTGTGTTGTGATGAGGGTGGACAGGATCATTCCAGAAGCCAGTCAGTGAATTTAACCTTCAGCTGCTCTGTCCACCAAGAGTTCGGATGATCTCTCTCTCCCTCCCTGTCTCTCTCTATCTCTCCCTCCCTCCTTCCCTCCTTCTCTCTCTCTCTCTCCCTCTCTCTCTCTCTCTTTCTCACACTGGGTGGCCTGATACTTGCTATGTCATCCAGGCTGACCACAAGCTCACAGCAATCCTCCTGCCTCAGCACCCCCCTAGTGCTGGGATTACAGATATGTACACCAGAACCTGCTCAAATAGGGACTTACTTTTTCTTTTTTGCAGTGCTGAGGATCTAGGCCCTAGTGTATGCTAGGCAAGTGCTCTACCACCAAGCTAAGCCCAGGAGGTTTCTTTTTGGTCCCCTAAATTTCAGAGTGAAGAGCACCAGAGCCACCCTTGACATCATGGCCACTTATGTGAGACCGAGTGTGAAGGCCTCCTTCCCTGTTGTTCTCTGAAAATGGTGTCCCACTGTAAATACAGTTAACTGACATGTCTTCCCAGTCCAGATGTCCTGTACCAAGTGACCACAAACATGGCCATTTTCCCCATAAGCCATGTTGCCTAGCAACATAGTTGACATACTATCTTTATCGGGTGGGTTTCCAAGGGAACAGAGCTGGGAAGTGAATGGAAGGTTCGGAGGCTCATGCATTCAGGCAGAGGGTTTCATTAACCCTTTAGCTCACTGTCCACTGCTCACTGGGGTGTGCTAGTACTGCTTCCCTTCCCGCTAGGGAGCTGCCTGCAATGAGCCCAGAGCAGTGCACCCTGGGACTCTGTGATCTAGGTCCCAAAGCTCTCCATTGCCTCAGCTCTTGCTCCTGGCATGAAGGAACAAGATGGGCTTTGAGGACATTGGATCTGGTCACATCTTGCCTCTCCCAGCCCGTTAGCTGTTTCATCTTAGAGTGGAGGTTTCCCCTCTCTGAGCCTCCACGCTGCATCTGTAAAATGGGAACCACACCCACCTTGTAAATCTTCATGAGGATTCAATGACCTTGAGTGTCTCCAAGTCCCGTTCACATCTATGTCCCCAGAGATTTGCCCAGTGTCCAGTGCACAGTACCTGCTCAGTAAGCATTTGCTGGAGTAATAAATCGCATGTAAATAAAGCACCTACCCTGAGTCCTAGGAAAGAAGGTTTTCAATTATTGTCAGCTTCCTGCCTCACAGAGGGTGGGGCAGGGTTCTGGATCATTCTCATTGATACCTCACCCTCTCACCAGCCCTTGGGAGGAGCAGGTGGCCCCTGCTGTAGGCACCACTCACCTTCCCTCTCCCCACCAGCAACGGTGCAGAGATGTGGAGGCAGTTGATACTGCGCAAGCCCAGTTGTGACGCCCGGGACCTGCTGGATCTGCTCTTGACTAGCCTGAAGGAAAAGCCCATCACCAAGAAGGGCCGGACTTCCATCGTGCCCCTGGCGGTGAGGACTGGCTCCAGCCTTCCTCCTGCCCCTGATCAGCATGCCTGCTTGCAGAATCCCAGTAGGCGTGGGATCTGTGCTTTCCCAGGCTGACCCAGAAACCCAGCCCAACCTCCCAGAGCAGCAGGCCAGGCCTCAGCCAACAGTGCTGGGGGACAGAAGGGGCGGGTGGCCTGGATCATGGATCGTGTCATCTACCTTTCCTTCATTCCCAGGCAGCCAGTGGCCTGTGTGAGCTCCTGTCCATCAACAGCTGTGTGGGCCGTGTGAGGCGCATCTACCCGCAGCTGCTCCTGGCCCTGCTCATTCAGGTCCATTACCACATTGGCCTCAACCTGCCTAGCCATGTGACTCCTCACAAGGGTGCCACGAATGACACACAGCCTCCTCCTACCTTCGTACCTGTGCGGTAGGACCTGCTCTCTCTACACCCTGCAGCCCTGGGCCTGGGGAGGGTCACCAGCTAACCAGGGCCCTTCAGCCCATCCATATAGACATTAGCTCTGGGCCTAAAAGACAGAGGCACATCTGTATTAACAGCTGCTCAGCAGCTGGCTCTGAGCTCCTGCTCGGTGCCTCATCACAGGCTGGGTGCTGAGTGGCTGGAAGCTATCAGCCTCCCCGTGGAGCTCTGCCCTCCATTCTCCATCTCCTCTCTCCCTCCCTCCTTCCTTCCCTAAGGACTTGTTGGTATCAGGTGTGTATCCCAGGCCTGACCACCACGCTTTAATTATGAATTGAAATAGATAATGTCTGCACACGGGTAAAAACACCTCAAGGGACATGAAATTGAGTCTTTTCCTGTTCTTACCTCAGTTCCCCTCCCTAAAGATTAGCTGATTTTTTTTCATGCTTTTCCAGGGGTTATCTCTGCAGAATGAACACATCTGCTGATAGGCTGTTTTGTACAGTGCTAGTCAGTCTCACACAAGTTTGCTCTTGTCACATATTGTATCTTGGAGACTGTCACAGATGCAGCTCCGGGGCACCCCTATTTACAGTGTGCTATCATCAGTGTGGCCAGCTCCTCCACATCGGCTGCATCCTGGTGCTCAGCAGTTACTGCCAATGCTGCTGGGAGCTTGCTGGCGTCTGTGCACACATGCAGATGAACTCCCAAAGGGAGGCTATGGGCATCTAAGGGCCTCTGCGTGGTGGTATTAAGATGGACCAGGAATATGTGGTGGAAAAAGTTCCTGACCATTGACTGATGAAAGTGGCACTGGAGTCACTCCCTGAATGTCCCCAAATGTCCCAGAGGACACTGTCACCAGCAGCAGTGCTCACGATGGGAGTGCCAACACCACCATGCCTTTTCTAGCACATTCTACAACCTTTTTCTCTTTGACAGCCTAAGTTGCAAGAGATTGATTCTTTTTGAGGTAGGGGGTCTATGTGTCCCAGGCTGGCCTGGAAATCACCATTGGCCTGCTGGGATTCTAGGCATGCACCACCTTGACTGGCTAAAAAAAAAGGAATTTTTCTGTAGTTTTAGTTTTAGTTTGCATTTTTCTCATTTGAATGAGGCTGAAATTTAAATGCCATTTGTGTTTCCATTGATGTGAGCAAACTTCCTGTTCTTTGCCCAATTTTATACAGAACTGTTTGGGATTTTTCTGATTAAATGGTAAGAAAATATATTTATATAAAATTTGGTGGTTTATTTTATTTTATTTTTTCCGAGTTAGGGTTTTAATCTAGCCCAGGCTGACATGGAGCTCACTCTGTAGTCCCAGGCTGGCCTGGAATTTACAGCAATCCTTTTACCTCTGCTTCCCAAATGCTGGGATTAAAGATGCACACTACTATGCCTGACTAGTTCTTAGATATTAAAGAAATTAAATTTTTCTCATTTGTATACCAGTTTGGTACTTAACCTATGATTGTTTTCTGAGTGTTTTGCTGTTCAGAATGCTAACGATTTTACATGGTCCTGTTGGTCTGTTTTCTTTTCGGACTCCTGATGTGAGTTACGCTTACAAGTGCAGCTGTGTGTAGCTGGGCTTCCGATGAAGTCACAAGTCCCTGATGCAAATCCATGAATTAGCACTTTGTTCTTTGGACAACTAATCATCCATTTGGTGGCCTGTTTCCTTGCCTATGACATGGGTGACTGATTTCTGCCAGTCCCCTTACTGGGGCTGTTGGGAGAGCCGCATGCCACCAGGGATATTGAGCAGCAGAGGAGGGGTGCTGCAGCAGGAGGGGAGGGTGGGGAAGGGCTCTGCCCAGCTGAGGACTGCAGGAGTCACTGGAAGAAAGCCAGAGCGTCCACCCTACTCAGAGTACAGTGGCAGCCTGAGAGGCGGCAAAACCAGTGCCATCATGGTGCCTAGATGAAGGGACTGGATAGTGCCCCAAAGACATATCCACCTGGGAGCTGTGACTGGCCTGATTTGAACAAAGGGCCTTTAAGGGTATAATTATACTAAGTGTTGAGATGAGCTTGTCCTGGGCTAAGTGGACCCTGAATTTCATGCCTAGGTCTTTATGAGAAGAGGGGACTCTCAGATATAGATGGAAAAGGGCTTTTTAAACAACTTTGTAAAATATTTTTTATTTATTTGAGAGAGAGAGAGAGAGGTAGAGAGAGAGAGAGAATGAGAATGGGTATCCCAGGGTCTCTTGCTGCTGTGAACAAACCCCAGATACATGTGCCACATTGTGCATCTGGGTTTACATGGGTACTGGGGAATTGAACCCAGGGCCTTAGGCACTAGAGGCAAGTGCCTTAACTACTGAGCCATCTCTCCAGCCCCTACACAAAGTATTTTGATCATAATCCCCTCCCGTTACTTTCTTTTTTCTCCTCTTCCCATCCCTTTCCACTTGAACTAGTCCTTCTATTTTGATGTCTGTTTTTTCCTCCTTGAATGGGCTAGGAATGAGATTTAAATATATTT
>PVHP010050404.1:0-11811 GCA_004024765.1 Zapus hudsonius
TGCTGGGATTAAAGGCGTGAGCCACCACGCCCGGCTCAAATAAATATTTTTTTTAAAAAAAAAGGAAAGAGAAAAGAGGAAGGGGAGGGGAGAGGACAACCCGAGACCTCACCTCCAGGACTGTGTGGGGTGTGAAGGAAAGTGAAAGAACAGTGGACTTCACAAGGACGTTTGCTTCTTTTTTTTTTTTCAGACAGAATCTCACATCATAACCCAGCCTAGCCTCAAACGCAAAGCAATCCTACCTCACCCTCCAAAGTGCTAGGATTACAGGTATGAGCCACCTCACAGGGCAGAACTTCAATAGACTCTTGAGAATACAACTGACTTCATGGAGAAATGCAATCTACTTTGTTAATCTGACAGACAAGAATGAAAGATAGGTAATATACATGTTGGGGGGTAGATACCACTGATACAAACTTTTCTTTTTGTAAGTTTATTGGTCTACTGCCTTAATCATAGGGAACCCATCAATATTTTGGCTACAGCAAGACCCTACCTCAAAAAAAAAGGCTGGAGAGATGGCTTACAGGTTAAGGCACTTGCCTGCAAAGCAGAAGAAGAGTTTGATTCCCCAGAACCCACATAAAGCCAGATGCACAAGGTGGTGCATGTGTCTGGAGTTCGTCTGCAGTGGCTGGAGGCCCTGGCGTGCCCATTCTCTTTCTCTGCCTCTTTCTCTCACACACACATTCTCTCTCAAATAAATAAATAAAAATAAAGGGCTAAAAGTTGGAAATGGCTACTCAGACACATCTACCAGCAAGACTGAGAGAGAAACACTACAAGGTGAAGACTGGCCTGGGCTACAGAGTTCAAGGCCAGCCTGGGCAGAGGTCCCAGCAGTTAAAGGTACTTAATTGCAAAGCCCAGGGTTCAATTCCTAAACCAACCATGTAAGCCAAAGGCAAAAAAATAAAAAATAAAAATAAAAAGTGGTGCAAGCGTCTGGCTCTCTCCTCAGGGGCAGAAAGTTTGGGGTACTCCCTACTCCCCACGCCTCACACACATACAAATTATAAATACAAGTTTGGGGGTTTTGTTGTTTGAAGTAGGGTCTCACTCTAGCCCAGGCTGACCTGGAACTCCACTCTACTGTAGTCCCAGGCTGGCCTCAAACTCACAGTGATCCTCCTACCTCTGCCTCCCAAGTGCTAGGATTAAAGACATGTGCCACCACCACCCCCCGTTTTTTAAATAAGGAGAAGGGCACTGTATATAATATAAGGAGAATAGCACTGTACCATTGTCTAGCAAGTATAAAACTATTAATTTAGGCCGGGTATTGGAAAATATATAAAGAAATTCATATTTTTCTACATTGTTGATGAGGATGTAAAATGGTACAATTACTATGGGAACATTAGAAGTTCCCAGTTAAACAGAGAATTACCACATGGCCTAGCAATTCCACTCCTAGGTGCATATATATATAGTATGTATATATATATATATATATATATATATATATATATGTATACATATATATGGCCAAAATAACTGAAAAAGGGGAATTATTCTGGAGGGGAGTACTCAAAAAATTCATACGGAGCCGGGCGTGGTGGCACACGCCTTTAATACCAGCACTTGGGAGGCAGAGGTAGGAGGATTGCCGTGAGTTCAAGGCCAGCCTGAAACTACACAGTGAATTCCAGGTCAGCCTGGACTAGAGCGAGACCCTACCTCAAAAAACCAAAAAAAAAAAAAAAATTCATATGGGCTGGTGAGATGGCTCAGCGGTTAAGGCACTTGCCTCCAGTGCCTAAGGCTCCAGGTTCAATTCCCCAGGACCCACATAAGCTAGACCCACAAGGTGGTGGTCCCGGTGTGTTTTCTCTCTCTCTCTCTCTCTCTCTCCCCTTGAAAATGAATAAATAAAATATTTTTTAAAAATCATACACATACAGTTCAGCGGCAGTACTGTTTATTATGGCTACAGTGCTCATGTCCAGCAGGAAAGATGGTTGGGATACAGCTCAGTGTTAGAACACTTGCTTCCTGCCTAGTATGTTCACAGTCCTGACTTAATATCCAACACCTAGAAGGAAGGGATGGAGGGAAGGAGTGAGGGAGGGAGGGTACTGGCACAAAGTATACATAACAAATACAAATGAGGGATACCCAGATACAAAAGGTTACATATTCTTTTTTTCATTATTATCTTTATTTATTTGCAAGCAGAGAGAGATAGAGAGGAGAGAGACAGAGAAAATGGGTGTACCAGGACCTTCAGCCACTGCAAATGAACTCCAAATGCATGTGCCACTGCATTTGCATCTGGCTTTACGTGGGTACTGGAGAATTGAAGCCGGGTGTTAGGCTTTGCAGGCTAGCACTTCAACTGCTGAACCATCTCCCCAACCCCAAAAGGGTTATATACTGTAAATCACAAGATTTACTTATTCTGGATTTGTCACAGAAATAGGGGTAAGAGAAAGCAGACTGGTGGTTACTGGGTGCTGGGGAAGCACAATGGGAGAACTACTTACTGGGTGTGGGATTTCTTCTGGGGAAGAAGGTTTTACAAGCAGATAAAGTAGTTTCCTAACACTGGGATTGTGCCACAGAATTACTCATTTCAAAAGAATCAGTGTGGGGCAGGAGATGGCTCAGAGGGTGAAGTGACAAGCCTAAGAACCTGATTTTGGATCCCCTGAGCGCATGTAAAAGGCCAGGTGTCAAGAGACCCATTCATCATCCCAATACTGGAGAGGAGAGGCAGATGCTCACTGACAGCAAATCTAACCACATCAGTGAGTGCTAGGGTTAGTGAGTCTCTGTCTCCAAGGAATGAAAAGTGGAGTGTGATCAAGGAAGTTCCTGTGTGCTGACACACATATGTATGAACACACATACACACAAGAAATTCATGTTATGGGAAATTTAAACCTAAATGTTAAAAAAAAGCCCATATATTTTTCGTCTGGGATTGGAGGGTGTAACTCAATGCTACAGTGCTTGTCTGGAACAAGTAAGGCCCTCAGTTGAATCCCTACTATCAATAAAAAACCGTTTTTTTAAATATATTTTTATTTGCAAGCAGAGTGATATAGAGAGGAGGGACAGAGAGAATGGGCACACCAGGGCCTCCAGTCCCTACAAATGAACTCCAGACACGTGTGCCACTTAGTGCATCTGGCTTTACTGCAAAACCACTTCTCCAGCCCCTAAAAATATATATATATATATATATATATATATATATATATATTTTTTTTTTTTTTTTTTGGTTTTTCGAGGTAGGGTCTCGCTCTAGTCCAGGCTGACCTGGAATTCACTATGTAGTCTCAGAGTGGCCTTGAACTCACAGTGATCCTCCTACCTCTGCCTCCTGAGTACTGGAATTAAAGGTATGCACCACCACCCCCGGCCCTAAATAAATATTTTTAAAGTGGGGGACAATACCCCCATAGAATTGTACACAAAGTATACTTCATTATATGCAAATTTAAAATAACCAGAGTGCTGGAGGATTGCTGTGAGTTCCCTGGGCTAGAATGAGACCCTTCAAAATAATAAACAAAAATAAAATAGCCAGACTGGGAAACCCAGGATAGACTACAGACTACCACAATTAATTCTAAATATTATAAACACCTGACAATGGGTGCACACCTGCAATCCCAACACTTGGGAGGCTGAAGCAAGAGGTCTGTGGTTCAACCATAGCCTGGGCTATGTACTGAGACCCTGTCTCAAATACACTTGAATACATGCACGAGCACACACACACACACAAAGAGACGAAGGGGCACTATGGTGGAACAGAGGTACAGAGGTACTGGAATCCTCATGAGTTCTAGGCCAGCCTGAGACTACATAGTAAATTCTAGGTCAGCCTGGGCTAGAGTGAAGCCCTACCTCGAAAAACCAGCCAAACAAAAAAGAAAAAAAAAAAACATTTAATTTATTTATTTGGGAGAGAGAAGGGGATGGATGGAGGGAGAGAGAATGGGTGCGCCAGGGCCTCTAGCCACTGCAAATGAACTCCTGATACATGTTCCACCTTGCATACGTGGGTACTGGGGAACTGAACCTGGGTCCTTAGGCTTTGCAGGCAAGTGCCTTAACCACTAAGCCATCTCTCCAGACCCTTTAGTGTGTTTTGCATGTGCATGTGTGTGAGTATGGGCATGCGCATGCCAGGATGTGCACACACCTGTATGAAGGGAGGTCAGAGGACATCTTTCATCAACGTCGTTTTTGAGGGAGGGTTTTTCCCTGCTGTTCTTTGCTGCTCTCCCAGCAAACTCCAGGAAGTTATCCTGTGTCCAGCTCCATCTTATGTCAGCTTGCTGGCATTACAGAAGACAGCTAGGGCTCCCACCTGGGCATCTGGGGGTCCATGTCAGGTGCTCAGGCTTGAATGACAAGGGCTTTATCTAAATAGCCACCTCCCCAGTCTGATTTTTAAGAGACAAGATCTCCTGTAGCTCAGGCTGGCTTTAATGTATAGCTGAGGATAACCTTGAACTTCTGATCCTGCTGTCTCTACTTCTTGAGTACTGGAATGACAGGCAAGCTTCACCACATTCAATTTATGTGGTGATGAGGCTCAAACCCAGGCATCAGGAATGCCAGCAAGCACTTTACTAAGTTACACACATTCAACATGAGATAAATCTTCACAGAATTTCAATTAATAACGTAGAAAGAATGAGGAAATAATCCTAACCATTTAAGCAGGAAAGATTGAGGAATTCTAGAGTTAGTGCATGAAGCTTAGGGCTACATGACCACTAAGTGTCTTCCCTAAAATACTTGCTAATTACTGTGCTATTTGCTTGGTGTTTTGTTTTGTTTTGTTTTGTTTTGTTTTGTTTTGTTTTGTTTTGAGATAAGGTCTCTAGCCCAGGCTGATCTGGAATTCACTATGTAGTCTCAGGGTGTCCTCAAACTTTTGGCCATCCTCCTACCTCTGCCTCCTGAGCGCTGGGATTAAAGACATGAGCCACCACGCCCAACTTGAGTTTTTAATTAATTTATTTATTGTTTGGTTTTGTTTTTTTTAAGATAGGGTGTCTCTCTCTGCTGTCTGTCTGGCCTCAAATTCACAATCCCCCTACTTCATTCCACTGTGCTGGGATTACAGGCTTGTGCCTACACACTTGATGCCACTGTATATTCTAACATCTGTCTGCAAACCCTCCTTCCAGCAAGCAAGGCTCACCTGTCTTCTCAATCAATGAGGCAGGCTCAACAAATGATTCTAACAGATATGACTGGATCTTGTCAGGTTATGGGTACAGAAAGGCAAATTAGTGAGAGGAGAAACACCAGGTATATGCAGCAGAGAAACCTGGCTACCAGTCTTCATTCAGTGGTCGAAGTGAGTGAGCATCACCAGTAACAGCCTTTGTTGGTTTAGTCCTGACATTAGGCAATGAGGCAGGTGTTCTCTCTCAGATTCTCCCAAGACTGTAATGCCAGTTTAGTCCTGAGGACCATTCTAAAAAAGGACTGACTGGTATCCTTTTAAAGTATCAAGGACATGAAGATAAGGAAAGACTAAAAAAGCATCCAAGACTGGAGGAGATTAAGACACAAAATGATTAAATGCAACATGGGACCCTCAACTGGATCCTGAAACGGCAAAGAGACATTAACGGGAAAACTGGTAAAAATCCAACTATAATTATGTTGCTGGTATGTTACCTAGCATTGTCCCAGTGTGATAAACATACCATAAGACATCAATATCAAGACAAACTGGATGAAACACATGCAGGAAATCCCTGTATCGAAAACTCTGTATAAATCTACGTTAGCTCAGAATTTAAAAAAACTAATAATGTAAAGAGGGTTTCTCGACCTCTGTACTACTGATATGTGGGCAGATAATTCTTGCTGTGGGGCTGCTTTCTACGCAGCAGAATGTTTAGCAAGGTCTCTTGCCTGTACTCGCTAGATGCCAGGAACCCACTTCCTCAGTTATTCCAACCAAAACTGTTCTCAGGGATTGCCAAATGTTCCCTCAGGGAGCAAAACTACACCCAATTGAGTTTGATAACGTAGAGTTATACCCAGTAATACATAAAGACATCCAGTGTATTGTTTTTTAAAAAGCAGAATACAGAACGGGGTATAACATATGAGTCATAAATACATAGATGTCTGTTTACCAATGTTAAAAATGGTCACCATTGGATGCTAAGACTATATTTTCTTTGCACTTTTCAGTATTATTTGGATTCCCCCCCACCCACACACACACAATAAGCATGTCTTTTATATCAAAAACTAAAAGACTTTGTTCTCATATTTTTCTTTCTTATTTTGTCATAATGTTTCCGATTCAGTATCTCTTGGTTCTGTTTTGAAAAAGTCAAAACAGGCCAAATGTGGTGATGCACACCTTTAATTCCAGCACTAGGGAGGCAGAGGTAGGAGGCTCTCCCTGTGAGTTCAAGGCCATCCTGAGACTGCATAGTGAATTCCAGGGCAGCTTGGGATAGAGCCGGACCCTACCTCAAAAACCAAGCAACCAAATAAAAAATGTCCAAAGTTACCTCTTCTCCCAGCCAGAGCCCAACTCCAGCCCCTCTCATCTAAGCTAGTAACAGAATCCTAAACTGTTTTCCTTCTCCGACCCACTCTTCATCCAGCCCCCCAAGTTACTTCAGAAGTGAGATTCACTATCACCTCCCTGTTTAAAACCCTAAGCCTCATTCCCCAGCTCATAAGGGGCCTCAACAATTTGTTCCCAGGGTCTGTATTTTTAGTTTCACCTCCTACGACAATCCTTCAAGAATGCTCTGTACCAGATAGCTGCTGGCCACTCCTTGACAACATGAGGTTTTTTAAAGTTACATTCGAAGTAATGGGTTTCATTATGATAGTTTCATACATATGTATCATTACATTTTGTTCTTATTCATTCGCCCTCCTCTCTGCCCTCCACATCCTCCCTGCCCCCTTTGCTGGTCCTCTTCCTCCTCCCTAACAGTCCTCCCTTCTGCTTTCAGAACATGTATTTGTAGTGTAACTCTTCATTTTGGCGTCAGAAATGGTTTTCTCTTCTGAGCCTGATAAAATGCACAGTGCACAGAGGAAAAGAAAAGGATAGAGGATGAAGAGATAACTGGATAATCAATACAGAACAGCACAGAGATAAAGGTTAAAAAAGATATTTAGAATCTGGTAGTTAGTAGTTAAGGCACTTGCCTGCAAAGCCTAAGGACCGAGTTCAATTTCAAAGTGCCACATACATCTAGAGTCTGTTTGCAGGGGCTGGAGGCCCTGGTGTGCCCATTCTCTCTGTCTCACTTCTCTCTATGCTTGCAAACAAATGAATAATTTTTTTAAAAAAAAAAGAATATTTAGCTGGGCTGGGTGTGGTGGCACATGACTTTAATCCTAGCACTCAAGAGACCAAGATAGGAGGATCAATGTGAATTCCAAGCCAGCCTGAGACTACAGAGTGAATTCCAGGTCAGTCTGGGCTAGACAAGACTACCTACCTCGAAAAACCAAACAATAAATATAAGTATATGATGAAGTAACAGCTAAGAGTATGACTGCCTTAAAAGGATGTATGATGTGTCAGGATAACTGCTATGATTAAATATACCAAACATGGAGCATGTCTGACATTACTGTTCTTTTTTTTAAAAATATTTTATTTATTCATTTTGAAGCAGAGAGAGAAAGAGAGAGAGAGAGAGAGAGAGAGAGAGAGAGAGAGAGCGCACCAGGGCCACCACCTTGTGGGTCTGGCTTATGTGGGTCCTGGGGAATTGAACCCGGGGCCTTAGGCACTGGAGGCAAGTGCCTTAACCGCTGAGCCATCTCTCCAGCCCACTACTGTTCTTGCTATTGTTTCAGTAGTGTTATTTTTACCATTCATGGCCCACCAGTGAGGACTTGAGCTCTCTCAAGCTGCCACACTGAAGATGGGACAGTGAAGCTCCTATTCAGAAGCAGGACCCCAAAGGGAAGTGAAGACAAACACAGGATCCAGGTTTGACTCCAAAGGATCAAGTCCAACAAGCTACATGAGAATATAATGCAGCCAGATCCCATGCAGCACATGTGTGAATCCTCAAGAATACTCCTTCCTGTTGGTTACCCAGCTGCTCAACACCCAGCCCCGGCACTGAGCTTCAGGGCCTCACCTCACAAACAGGAATCTGCGAGCTTCATTGTGCTCTCCTGTGGCTTCCTATTTGGCCAGTAGTCAGTTCTTCCTTTTAACATGGAAGGTTACTCCAAAGTTCTCCCTGTACTTGCAAAAAGGTGGCCATATACGTATAACCTACTCAGTTTCATAACCTAGCCAAAGGCAAACCAGAGGACCTAAAACTTATCGTAGACATGAAAACCTACTATTTTCTGAGACTGCACGCCTGGGCTGGTTGTAGCAGGGAGCCTCTGAATAGGTCCCTCCTGCGTAGCAGGTCTTCTTCATGCCTTTTATCTGTGTCCTATTAAATCACTGTGATCCCCATCCCATCTCTCCTTTCCCACTGTTGCCCCATGCATCCCAGATCTCCCTTGTTCCTTTAGAACAAAACTCTGTTCCTAAATTATGTCCCAAAGCAGTCAAAAAGAACACAGAGTTCCACATCTATTAGATGACACATAGCCTGCTCGTGAGTCGGTCATTTGCTTCTCCTCCTGTGGGTTTAGGAAAACACAAAGGGGACTGAGCCCCTATGTCTGACTCCTGTTTCTCCACAGGACTTGAAGATTTAAGGCATCAGAAATATTTACTCTCTACAAACTGAAACAGAATGCTTTATTTCTCTTAGCCTAGAGTTGGCAATCTGGAAATCTCCAGGTGGTAAGTGGACTTGTTTGGCCAGTGCCTTCAGGTTTCCCAGTACAATGTCATCCAGTCACTGAAGGCGATGCATTGTACTTGGATGTGCATGCCAAGAAGACAATGCAGACTGAAAGGAAGACCTTCTGTATCATCTTCCTGCAATACACCAGACTGCAGATGAGTTAGGAAACCCAGATCCTGTTTCCAGGAGTGCGGGTGCCCTGCAGTGTGATCTCTAGTCAGCTCTTTAATCTTTCTGTACCTCAGTTTTTCCATCCTGGAAAACAGGGATTGTATTACTGGTCTCTCCTTGAATTCTGACTTGTACTACTGCAGGAGAGTATTTATGTTCCTGTAAATTGTGAAATCACCAGGGCCTGGAAAAAAAATCAAGAATATCAGCACAGAGGTCCCTCACTTTTGTCAGATCTGCCATGCAGAAATCCACAGTAAAAGCCACCTTCACCCCTGCACTGTGAGGGAGGCTGAGGGAGGAGCAGCAGCATGAAGGGGAAGGGGAGAGGGAGGAGAGGGGGAATGGGAGTGGGGGGAGGAAGGGAAGAAAAGAGACAAGAAAAAAGAGGGAAAGAAAGAATAAGAAAGGAGGGGGAGGGAAAGAAAAGGGGATGGAGGAAGAGGGAAAGAAGGAAGAAGGGGAGGAAGGGAGTCCACAGAAGAACCCAACAGGAGTTCCTAACCAAGAAATCCCTCGGAGACTAGCTCTGATACCTCACTCCACAAGCCACATGCCTAAGAATCCTGAGGCCAAGGGCTGGAGAGATGGCTCAGCGGTTAAGGCACTTGCCTCCAGTGCCTAAGACCCCGGGTTCAATTCCCCAGGACCCACATAAACCAGACCCACAAGGTGTGGCCCTGGTTCTCTCTCTCTCTCTCTCTCTCTCTCTCTCTCTCTCTCTCTCTCTCTCTCTCTCTCTCTGAAAATGAATGAATAAAATATTAAAAAAAAAAAAAAGAATCCTGAGGACAAGAAGGCCTTCAGATGCTAGGTGGCTATAGAGTCACTGTCTACTAGGTGCCCAAAATAAGCTTGCTTCAGGGGTTGGGGAGATGGCTCAGCAGTTAAAGGCAAAGTCTACTTGCCCAGGTTTGACTACACAGTACCCATGTAAAGCCAGACTAAACAAATATCATAACTATGGGGTGTGCACTGGCAGCAGCAAGAAGCCTGACATACCTATACACACATACACATACACATACACACACACACACACACACACACACACACACGAATGAATATATTTTTAAAAATAAGGCGGGCGTGGTGGCGCACGCTCGGGAGGCAGAGGTAGGAGGATCACCATGAGTTCAAGGCCACCCTGAGACTACATAGTGAATTCCAGGTCAGCCTGGACTAGAGTGAGACCCTACCTTGAAAAAACAAAATAAATAAATAAATAAATAAATAAATAAATAAATAAATAAAATTACTTTAAACTTAATATATTCTCACCACAATGCTTAAAGCCCTTACTTTTTGTTTACAGGTTTTATGGGTTTTTGTTTTTTCCTTCAGTCATGCTGGATCAATGCATGCACCACTTTGTGTCCAGCTTTACCTGGGTGCTGCGGAATTAAACACAGGCTGTCAGGCTTTGCAAGCAAGTGTCTTTAGCCACTGAGCCAGCTCCCCAACTCCTTCAAGTTATGACTTTGGTTGGTTGGTTGGTTTGGGTTTTTTTGGTTTTGGTTTTTGAGATAGGGTCTTGCTCTAGCTCAGACTAACCTGGAATTCGCTATGTAGTCTCAGGCTGGCCTAAAACTCAAAGCAATTTTCCTACTTCTACTGGGCACCACCACACCTGGCTAAGCTGTGACTCTTAAGATACAGTTGACATCTTGGTAAAAATTGAGCATACTCCTTGGAAGAATAATGTGTGGGAAGTGCTGGGATTTACAGGTGTGCACCACATCCAAGGGTTGAATCTGAATGCACTAAAGTGTAATAGTTAGGAACCACTCTGACTGACCCCTACAGCTCCTGCTTCACCTGAAGGAGAAAAAACACTGGCCATGGAAAGTAGAGATCCAAGTTTCAACTTCATGTCTGTAACTTACTCTGTGACCTTGGACCCAATTTCCTTAACTGTAAAATGGTATGTACTTTATGATGTTACTGTGACACTTTAAAAAAGAATATGTGAAGGGAGTGGTGGCAGTCCCTTTTAATCCCAGCAGACAGAAGGATCTGTGGAACTACATAGTGAATTCCAGGTCAGCCTGGGCTAGAGCAAGACCCTACCTCAAAAACACATAAAACAAAAAAAAAAATTGTAATAAAATTTTAAATTTTTTTTTTTTTTTTTTTGGTTTTTTGAGGTAGGGTCTCACTCTAGCCCAGACTGACCTGGAATTCACTATGTAGTCTCAGGGTGACCTTGAACTCATGGTGATCCTCCTACCTCTGCCTCCAGAGTGCTGGGATTAAAGGCGTGCACCACCATGTCAGGCTGAAAATTTTTTTTTTAATATTTTAGCCTGTATCATGCTGACTGACCAGGGGCCAGCTGGTCACACATACAAAGTAGCCAGTCCTTTGTCCAACTCGTCAGCCTGTCAGGAGCCATCCGTCCCATCACCTCCAAGTAATCAGTCCAATCCAGCCCAAGGGATTCTTCATTTACCTCCCAAGGGTCTGAGGTGCCCAGAACCAAGTCTCCAGATGGCCGCCTGCTCAGGACGCCTCTCAACTCAGGCGGCGGCGGCCTTACTCTCTCGTTCCCAGTACACTGCGACCTTGATTTCACTTTCCACACCACTTTCTTGATTACGTCTTTATTTTTGTTTTATAATTGTATTTATTCATTTGCAAACAGAAAGAGAGAGAGAGAGAGAGAGAGAGAGAGAGAGAGAATGGGTGTGCCAGGGTCTCTTGTCACTGCAAACGAACTCCAGATGCATGTGCCACTTTGTGCACCTGGTTTTACATGAATCCTGGGGAATCGAACCCAGGCCTTCAGGCTTTGCAAGCCACTGCCTTTAGTCACTGAGCATACTTCCCAACCCTTCATCTTTTTCTATCC
>PVHP010050405.1:0-11829 GCA_004024765.1 Zapus hudsonius
AAACTTAATTTCTAATTCACCTCAAACCTAATTGTGTTCAAACACTGAAATTCCCCTCCTTCCTTCCTTCTTTCTTACTCTTCTTGGGGCCAGGTTTGTGGTATTCCTCTCTGTTGACCCCAGGAGGTCTCGGCTGGGGCAGCTAGAAGGTTGGACAGACTGACATGACCTTGCCCATCACAGGCATGACTGTTCCCCATTCACGCCTGCTGACTGTTGGCTCAGACCTCCAGTGTGGCCATCAGCCTTCGCAATTACATAGCTTTCTCCATGCTTCAGTTTACTCACAGATTAGTGACCAAGTTCCAAGCATGAGTGTCCTGTGTGAACATCAGACTCACATGGCATGTTATTACCTAGCTTTGGGGTTCAGGTAGTATCGTTTTCATCTTTCTCACTTGTAGCTGTCCCTAATTTCACCAAAGTTCAAAGGGTTAGGATACAGTCAACTCAGTGAGAGCAAGCCACCATCACACAATAAGATGCGTGTACATGGCCTTTGCCTAGACTACAGACTGGCATACTGTGTGTTTCGCAAAGGACCACCACAAAATATTTCATCACTTATGGTCTTACAAAGTTGAACTTACATTCTTCTTACTAAATGTCATTCCAGTGTTCCCTGCCCTTGAACCCTGGTGGAACTTTATCTGTAGATGGGAAGGGACTCGTTGTGAATTCTAATGCTGAACCCTAAGCAGTGCATGTTGTCTCGCTTTAACTCCTTGGAATGCATATTTAGGAAGCCAGCAGACATGTTTGGGGGACAGTCATCCCCACCTAAGGAACACCTTCAAGTGTACTGTGAACAGCTGCCACAGCCTCCACTGCCAGACTCACTGATGACACAATATTCCAGTAGCAGCTGCAAAGAGACCCACCTTCTGGTTGGGCCATCTGGGGCAATGTGGAGAAGACCTCAGTGTCTAATGGAGCTCAGGTCACACCAAAGAATTGTTGGCCACCTAGCTATTGCTTTCACGCTTTTTCAGTTTATGGTGGTTTGATAAAAAATATCCCTTGTAACCCTACCTGTTTGTAATTAAGCCTTACGCTTTAATCCCCAGCTGGAGTAGCCTTTGAAAGGTGGAGCCATACTTGGGGAGGTGTATTGCTGGGGGAGGGTATTGGTGTGTGTTACTCCAGACCTGCTTGTCACAATGTTCACTGTCTTTCTAGTCCCTTCCTGCTACTGTGGAGATGGGACAACTCTCTGTCTGTCCCTGACATGATTCCCAACCTCCCCTCTAAACTGTCAGTCATAAATAAACTCATCCTTCCATAAACTGCTATTGGTCCCTTGTTTGTTTGTTTTTTCATTGACAGGAAAGTAGCAGCTAGAGACCTTTCTCTCAACTATAACAGCAGATCAAGACCTATAATTAGAGATAATTTTTACACATATATATTATATATTATTTATTTATACATTATTGTGAGTTAAGTAATCAACCCAAGGGCTGTCATGTGGCAAGGTAAACCTCTACCACTGTAGCAGGAACTGGGCACAACACATGAACACCCGGGGCTTTACTGCTGCACATTCCCAGAGTTTGTGTCTCGGAATGCTAATAAATTGGACAGCCTCAACAAGAGTATTTTTATCACACACAATTATACTAGTCAGTTTAAGGGAAGCGGGAATGGGATAGGGGGAGCAGCCCAACCACCACATGGTCTGTGTGGTTTACAAATCATTATCAAATGTGCACAGAATCACCAAAAATTAAAAAAAAAAAAAAAAGAAAGAAAGAAATAGCATACAAGATAAAGAGAAAATTCTTCCCCCTCTCTCTGATCAGAGGAGATCAGAGGAGGGTGGGGACTCACCACCCGTGTCCTGCGCACCTCCAGTCCAGTAGTCAGGACAGGAAAAAGAAGAAGAACTTGTCTCAAGTTTGAATTAGGACTTTCAAAGTTTTGTTTTGTTTTGTTTTGTTTTTCCTAGGAGGGAGTGTCAAGGGTCCAGCCTGGGAGTATCTTTGATAATGTGATATGAGGTCACTGTTTGAGGCCATGCCCTATCGACTTGTGGAAGGAGTCTTCTTCCTAATCCCTCTCACCACTGAGCTATAACCACGCTGTAGAAAATGGACGTTACCTAGACAGACTTCAAAGAAGTACACGTGTGCACACATCTGTAGTCATAACCTTTCTATTCAGGTCTGAGTTATTGGCACAATTGTTTACTCATTTAGAAATGTCATTTGGGGGTGCTTCTGAGATTGCTCAGTGGTTAAAAGAAATTGCTTGCAAATCCTGACTGCCTGGATTTGATTCCCCAGTACCCAGAGGCACAAAGTGGTACATGCATCTGGAATTTGCTTGCAGTGGCCAGGGGCCCTGGCACACCAATTCCCCCCCCCTCTCTCTCCCCATCTCTCTCTCTTCTCTTCTCTCTCCCTCTCTCCCTTTTTCCCTTTCTTGTCTTGCAAAATTTTTTAAAATAAAGATATAATGTCATTTGTAAAAGCTTGAGCCATAGAGTAGGTAAAGAAAACTTTGATAACTTATTGTTTTGGATTGTTTTCATTCTTTAGCATCTGTCAACATTAGCTTTAGTTGCTAAGATGAACTTCCAAACAGACAGTTTATGAGAGGAAGAACGAATTTATTTGAAGCTTACAGATAGATCTAGGGGAAGTTCCATGAAGGCAAAGGAAGCTGGCCCCCATCACAAGTTCAAGCAGAGAGAGATAAACCTACACCAGCACCACAAGCAAAACCAAAGAGCAGGGAAACCAGCAGAGCTCAGCCTGCTCTCTGCATATCTTTAAGTTGAAATTCCAAATCTGATCCACCCCACTAACTCCTTAGGACTGGACCCTAGGATCCACCCAAGGTCACAACACTTTCAAGTTACAAGCTTTAACAAAACTCCTGAGTCTATTGGAGGACACCCATTCTAACTACTGCTGCCTCCAGGAATTTTCTCCACTTGCAGCATTCTGCATGCTGCAGCCAGATGCAAAGCTGTCTCCCTCTTGATCAGCATAGAGCACTTACTTGATGACACTCCACACAGCCGTCCATCCCAAGCCTTAGTGATGATCTGTCCCAACAAGAAGTAACTACACAAACAGTGACTTCAAACCAAGGGCTTTGGCACTACAACTGAGTCTGTCCACCAGGCTTGGCACAGAGACGCATTAAGAACAATGCATGGGTTTTGTTGTCATTATTGAATTTTTTTCTTCTGTCAGGACTCCTTATTTTTGTTCAAGTGTTGAAGCAGACAATTACTGCTTTTCTCTGTATGCCCTGCAAACATCTTGACATGTTTTGTGCCTGTTTTCCTTTAGGTTTAAGTGTACTCTGAGGTAGGGTTTTCTGGTTGTCTTTTGCACCCAGATAAAGCATCAACATCATTCAGACCACATTTCCACACCCCATTTTTCATTGTAACCAAATCCAACTCATCTTTCTGGCAGCGAGGAATGATTATCAGAAAGCTACCAGAAAAGCACTTCAATGATTCAGGAAGGGACAGGAAGGACTCCATCATGCTTGACCTCTTATTCCAGGCTCCTGTTCTGACCAACAGCTGTGTGAGAAGTTACTGACAAGAAAAAATAAAGTGTTTAACAATTCAAAAATACAGTGAGGAACAACACAAACCATTTGACACTAGTCACAGAATCTAAAGGGACATGGATGACAGCTGGGATACACAGGCACCCACTGAGTATCACTCAGAGAAGGCAGAGTGTGGTGGCACACGCCAGCCCTTGGGAGGCAGAGGTAGGAGGATGGACATGAGTTCAAGGTCACCCTGAGAATTTACATAGTAAATTCCCTGTCAGCATGGGCCCTACCTTAAAAGAAATAAAAAATAAAAATAATGAAAAAGAAATGTGCTTAGAGAACATATTTATCAATAAATGTGGGTAGAAAAAATAAAACAAGTGTTTGGATTAAGAAAGACAATAAAAAGAAAAAGAAATGTGTGTGAAGTCTCTGGAGAAGAAAATGTGACATCTATTGCAGGACTTCTTGCCTTTCATTCAGCTTGCCTGGTTTTTGGACTCATTTTACTCCAAAATGCAAATTGAATTTTATGTAGGCAATGAAATATGATCAATCTAGGTTACACGAGAGAATAATAGACCATTTTAAGAGGTGGGCTTTTAGTGAGAAGCTGTCTCCTGGTTTGTAAAAACAGCTATCAAAATACCTGTTTCTGCCATTCCCATTTATTTTCAGACAGTCATTAGGAGTTGCACAAGTAGACATGTTTTCCAGTCATTTAAAGCTAAAAGAAACACTGACACACACTCTGATAACCTGTGGCTCAATGAAGTTTTTAGCCATAACCAAGTAATACCTAGAAAAGGAATTTATCGAACTTTGCAAATGAACTTGCTTCTTTTTTATTCTCCCTAAAGTGAGTAGACTTTCTCAAATTGCATTTGAAATTCTGTTCACTGCATTCTCAATAATATTTTAAGTACTGGGCAATTATAATTCACTTCCAAATCTTTTGACTTTGTGCAATGGGAATATTAAGTGAAACTGGAGATGATAGGTCTCAGAATTGGATTAGATATTATTCTGCTCTTTAGACCACAACTAAGGAGAGGTCAGCTTGGCAATCAGAAGACTCCATGATTATGAGTATATTTTACCTAAATAATAGAGGAATGGGGAAACAATATGTCTTTTCAAGCACTACGAACTGTACAAATGGCTTTCAACTCTTCCTTATCACAGAATTACAAAGCAGGGGAGGAGACTGGAGGGAGGTGGCAGTACTGTATTATTCTTACTCCAGAGTGTGTCCAAGCCCACTGAACGCATCTACTCATGGAAGCTCAGTGGCTGATCACAGCCAGATTTCTCTCACAAAGAGACAGGAGAATTTCAGGGCTTGGTGAATGTAACTTGTGATTTCAAAAGGAAATTGAAATAGTTGGCATCCTTAGTGTCAAAGACACTTGAGTCTATGAATTATTGATTCCTGATGCAAGATAAAGCTCAGCACATACTGTTTGCTGTCCCCCGACCAAAGTGCATTAACCTGTGGTGAGAATCTGTTTGTTGAGTCACTATTTTATTACACATTATGCTTGTCCAAACCCTTAAAATTTTCAATGACTCAATACATCCCAGTTAAGTGAAAAGTAAATATATTATTTTATATCTTTCATTATATACTAGGAGAAGGAGTCTTTTTCTTCAAAATTGGGCTTTTGTTTTGTGTGCTATTGTAAGATATAACTATATTTTTATCCCTCCCCCAGGATTTCTGAGGGTGGGAATCCTTATCTCTGCCTAGTTTTCATCCCAGCAATAGAACCCAACCTGATAAAGTGTTTAATAAATTCGTGTTGAATTATTACAGAGGCTAGGTATAGAATGAAAGCTATAACGAACTTCACACAAATAAAGCATGAGGAATTCAGGCCTTAAATGTCATAGAAAAGTTATTTTTGAATATCAGTAAAGAAAAAAATAATTAAGATATTTAATATGTCCTTGTAGGGAGAAGCAATACAGTGGAATGCCATACAATAGAAATATTATTCAAGATCATTGGGATTAGAAAGATTTGATAGAAATTATATGTGTGTATGTATGTATATAAAAAGACATTAAAATCTTAAATTTACAACAATCAAACCTTCTAAGGGAATGAGTAATTTTTCCTCTAACTATGATGGTGACTTACAAATCAAAAATTCAAATAAGAAGTGTACAGTGTGCATTTTGGGTTACATGGGATTATGACAGTTTTCACAATAGTGAGTAAATTGCCATTATGAGCTTCTGAACAAGATGAACAGAACTTTATGTTCAACTAGAGTTTAAATGCATTTCTGGATTTCAGAGCCTTTCTTGAACATTTTGCCGCCTGAAGCACTTACCTGACAGGATATCTCTGCCATCAGTATGTGCCTGCAGTCACTGAAATGACAAAATCTGCTTTGTTACTCCTTCAATATTTTCAATGTTTTATGTCACAGATGTAAAGTAAATATTCATTTATTTGCGCATTTGGTCTCAGAATGAATTATTTACCAGAGAACATATCAGGAAAAGAGAAGCTGTCCTTTTAATATATATGCATATAATTGCATAATAAATTGTATAGTTAATTATAGAATATATTTTAATTATACAATATATTCAGTATTATATAATTAATATATATTGTATATTTACAGATAATAAAATATACTTTATGTACATCTATTAATAGCCATTTAAGCAAACAATGACAGAAGGATTAATTGCACATGGACTTTCTAAAATATTTCCTTAAATAAAACAATGCATACTGATAGCATTAGCAAAACAGCATCCTGCTTCACGCTATATAAATAAACTTTTCTATGTGAGATATGAATAGTCTCTAGGGAATGGACTAGAAGAATAAATACACATGTGATGTCCAGAATTATTTAGTAAAAAAATAAATAAATAAATTGACTTTAAGCTTTCCCTTTAGCCAAAACCCATGTTTTTTGAGGTCTGCTAATGTTACAGTGAAGCCCAACAGGTAGCTTCACTGTGATGGGAAGCTGGGGTCTTTCAAATTGGCCATGAAGAAGGCCCATATCAAGGCCAGGAGACAGTTCATTCTTTCCTTTCTATGAAACCACACACCTCAGGTCATTTGAATGACATCTCTGATTAGGGCTGAATGTAGAAATCTCATAATACAGGCGCTGCTCCGGGAGAGTTGAGTTGTGGATTATTCTATCTGGGAATTAGACAGCTGCCCACTTAAGAGCATCGCTCTAGCTTAACATCTACAAGACTTCATTAATTCCCCTGCTGCTACTAGGCAAACACAGCTACTGCTGAGGGCTTCGACATGTTTTTGTTCTAGACTCAATTTCCTGAGGTTGATTTGTCTTAACAGTCATTTTTTTCCTCTTACAAATGGAGCATATTCTCACCGCACATAGTTGTCAGCTCTACTAAAATGGTCTTTTACAAAATAGTGCCTCACTTCTGATGAGTGTGCTGTGGTTTCCAAAACGAAGGAACATGATATTTGTATGACTACTGAAAAGAATCCTAATGGGTTCAGAGAGCAGTCCTGGGTGGGGGAAAACTAGGTTCTTCTTTAAATACAACCTTTGCTTATCAAGAACATGGTGTTCTGATGGGCACTATTTAAAAACAGAACCAGTGTCTAAATAGCAGAAAGATCAGCTGGGAAGAAGTCCTTCACCAGAAGGGGACTCTGAGGTGTGTCAAAGGAAAGCATTAGGAGAGGTTCAGATCACTTTATGGATATGCATAAAGCTTGTCAATAAGCTTAAGGAATAATTAACCTTTTATTTAAAATACAGCTGGGATTATTTATACAGATGCAGTTTTGTGTCAATTTACTATGTATCAAGAGCACAATCTAGGGACTCAGAAATGTGGGAAATTTACTCAGCCATGCTCATTCCAAACCCAATATTTGGAATGAACAAAAATTAATTTGGAACATTTGTTTTAAACCGATTCCTAGGTACTCCCCTAATTCTTATGTGACGGGTCATGAGTCTGCAGAGACAACCCCTCCCCTTGAGTGGGAGGTGTCCAGCTAGAGTTACAACCTAGGGGCTAAAACTGACTGGTCAGGTATGAACCAATCAGCTGTCTCTCTGTCTCACCTGAGAGAACTTTCCCAAGGACCTTTGGTCTTAGCCCTCTCTTCCCCACGTGGCAAGTTAGCAGAAGGACCTCTGAATCTCCAGGCCTTAGAAAGGTAAGGCCTACCCCACCCCAGGGGACAGCTCCAGACTTTTTCCCTCATGAACCTTTCCTTTTTATGATGGGAGCTCCCTGTTATCTTTTCTTCTTCTGCTTATTTAGCTAAACAATAGAAGTTCTGTTAAACTTTACGTTTTCTCCCCACACTGGCGGCTGGAGAACTCTGTAACTCCCTATGTTCCCTTAAATAATAAAGACTCCCACTATACCTTCATATCTCGTTGTCTATGATTTTAATTCTTTAACTTTGTAGACAAGAATCTGGGTACTCCTCAAATTTTGGGGTGCATTAGAATTTAGCTGGGCATTATCTAAATTTTAACCCCCAGCTCACCCGTTACACTTACGTTGATAATGCTTGTTTATGAAGTCTGAAATCCTTCTTAATTCATATAAATAGGTTGGCAGCATGATTGGATATACATTTTGATAGACTTAAAGCAATAAAGATTTTCATATAAATGCCCTTAAGGGAAGAAAAATAAATTGTAGTCCAGGAAATATAATTAGGGAATTAATTCTAACAGAGGTGGTAAATGAAACTTGGAAATGGGAGAAGCCCTGTGTGGTAGTTTTGAATAAATTCCCCCCAAAGAATTAAGAATTTATTAAAATTATAAATTGTCTCCAGGCTTCTGGCTGGAGGAAGTGCCACTTTGGCCTAGCCTCCTGGGGACTGACCCTTTCTAATTTGGATGTAAAATAGTAAGGATAGATATGCAAAAGAAGAGCCAGAACCCTGGTCTGAGATCTGCATTTTGTGAATCACAGTGTGTCACAGTGTGCTTGCTTGGTGCTGGTGCTGGGCTTCTGTCTCTGTCTCTGCTTGGATCTGTGAAAAGGGGCCAGCCTTTTTTCCCTTAACTTCCTCTGGGTCTGATACCTCAATAAATACTTTTCCTCCCCATAATCCTTCGTGCTTTGGAGATTCATCCCAGCGGCCTGTGGCTGACTACAACACCCTGATTTATTTGACTAGGGGAACAATTGAAATACCACTGGTTGTTGAAGGGGAATGGGAAGGTAGTTGTTTGTAAAGTAGGGCATAATAATCACACAGACAGCCCTCTGGCACTGTAGCTGTTTAATGAAATTCGACACTTCAGTGTTAGTTGGGAATATTCTAGTCAAGTTATATCTTATTGTAATGTAAATAACTCCTTAATTGGATCCTCCTTTTCATAATGAGGTCATGTTAATAACACATCAGAATACAAGTCAATGATAATTAACTATCTCAATCAAACAATGGGTTGACATTCATTAGACAATATTTCTTCATAGGATAGTCTGGACTGGGGACAGAGAAGATTCAGAAGTAACTTTCCAGTATTCCTTTTTTCCCCCAGTGTGCATTTTATTTTATTAATTTTTTGTTATTTTTAAAAATATTTTATTTATTCATTTTCAAGCAGAGAGATACAGAGAGAGAGAGAGAGAGAGAGAGAGAGAGAGAGAGAGAGAGAGAGAGAGAGCACCAGGGCCACCACCTTGTGGGCCTGGCGTATGTGGGTCCTGGGGAATTGAACCTGGGTCCTTAGGCACTGGAGGCAAGTGCCTTAACTGCTAAGCCATCTCTCCAGCCCTATTTTTTGTTATTTTTCTACAAGTATTTTCCACAAAAAGTATTTCAGAGTTGGAGAGACTCTTTCACTGCTTTACACAAACAACACACTTCTCAATATACAGCAAAGCATGAAGTGAGATTCACTGTAGGTTGTTTTATAAGTGATGCACCTGAAGTTTCCATAAAGATTTTAAAAAATATCATAAGGTCTAAATGCTACGGATCTCTCTCTCTCTCTCTCTCTCTCTCTCTCTCTCTCTCTCTCTCTCTCTCTCTCTCTCTGGAGGAGATCTATTCCCAAATCACTTCTACCTCTACTATTCCTATAGAATCATGTAGAAGCCATGCCAGCAAGTGCACATGTTGAATTTTAGTGTTAATATAATATTTAAACAGAAATCTAACACACGCAATTCTAATTCTAATGTTTCTCTCTTCTGCCATTCTTCAATGTACCCTGTCTTGAATAATTCTTGTTCCCAGTAATTAGAAGCCCTAATGGAATGTCAGAATCTTGTAGTTCATACAAGTGGTTAACTGAGGCTGAAACCCAAGGCCGCAGTGTCAAGTTCATAGTGTTACCAGCTTTCTGTCTCAGTTGTGTGAATAAAAAATATACGTGTACTTGTCCCATCATGGAATTTATATAAACTTGATATTGCCACCAGTTGAAAACTGAAGTCACAATCATTTTTGTGCCTTTCCATATTTTTATGAATATTTATTAATTGATCACTAGGTAGTAAACTAACAATCTGATACAATTGTCTTGGTAACACAAATCCATGTAACTATTTTTGATAACGTACTTTTTGGAACCAATAATTGTAGGCATTGTTCATAATAGGATTAGAATCAAGCTACGGATAAGTAATGCTATCATATCACATGTAGCGTAATCTGCATTATTGATATTTGGGAGCCGGCAGTGTTTGGTTGGAGGGCCCTATCCTGTGTGTTTAATGTAGCTCCAGCTACTCTCTGCAAGCAGTATCCTCCACCCGTGACAGAGTGGATGACTCAGTACTGCCATGAGAACCTTACAATGGAACCACACAATCTCATATGTGTCAGGCTTCAGGAACGCACCACCCCAGCCTGAATGCACCTTAAACAGCCAAATTTACTTCCCACAGTTCTGTGGGCTGGAAGTCCACTGGGTCCAGCAGTCTCTGTGGAAGGAAGGTTCATATTGGAGGCATCTTCCTGTTGTAGCCTCACATGGTAGGAAGGGAAAGGCAGCTCTTCGGAAGATTTTTTTTTTTAATTTATTTATTCATTGAGTAGAAAGACTGTATGAACAAGTCTTGCGCTTGCTCCCCCATTTCCCTCCTCCATGCCCCCTAGTCCCTGAAGGTCCTCCTTGATGGGATTGCTCGAATGGTCCATGGGATGGAGGGCTTTGAATTGTGCAAGCAGTAGCCAGTTTTCTTTTTCTTTATTTTTTTTAAGGGAAGCAATGCCTCTGGATATTCTCCCCACCATGGTTCTTGCAATCTTTCCATTCCCTCATCTGCAAAACCCTGAGCCATGGTGGGTGAGTTTTAAGTGTGCTTTGCTATTAAGCTCTTAAGAGTCTCTGGGTTTCTGCCTTGGGCTATTTTGAGTATCTTAGGTATCTGTCTCCATTACTTTGGTGTAGGTTGTCAGCTTGCTGTGGGAGCAGCACTCTTGCTTGTCTCACCACTTCCTCTGTGGTATCAACTGGGCCCTAGGTGAGGTGTTAGGGGTGGCTCATATGCCTGGGTGTCAGCCATCATCTCTGGTCTTTTTGATGGAATTGGGTTGTCCAGGTTCTCGCTGCCTTCTGACAAATACAAATAGAATCTCTAAAGGAGAATGAGGTGGGAGAAATTATTTTCCTTTCCTTCTTTCTTTTTTTGTTTGTATATGTATATGATTTTGAGTTTGTGGGGGTATGTATGGGTTTGGTGTGGTGTGTGGGTATGGGGTGGTGTGTGGTTATGAAGCGGTATGTAGGTATGGGTGATTCGAGGGCATGGGGTGGTTTGTGAGTATGGGATGGGCTGTTGTATGAGGTGGTGTGAGTATGGGGTAGTGTAGCTATGGGATAATGTGGGTATGGGGTGGGGTGTGGGTATGGGGTGGTTTGTGGGTATGGGTGTTGGTGGGTATGGGCTGGGATGTGGGTATGTTGTGGTGCATGGGTATAAGGTAGTTTGTGGGTATGGGGTGGGGTGTGGGTATAGGTGGTGGGTAAGTATGGGGTGGTGTGTTTGTATGGTATGGTGTGGCACCTCATTCACTCACCTGCAGTGGAGGCTCCTCACCTATGAGAGCCAGAGTAGAACTTGGGTTTTCATCTCCCTTGATCTTCTTGCCAGTCTTGCTTTGAGTTGGAGTCTCCATATTGACTCTGGAGCTTGGGTTTCTGCTCCCCTGTGGGAATGGGGTTACAGTTGCTCATGGCCATGTAGAGCTGTTTACATGGGATCTGGAGATTTGAAATCTGCCTGTCTAGGGCCCTTTCAGGCCCTGTTGCTTGAATAGGAAATGCATTTACTCACTGAACCACCTCTCCTGCCCTA
>PVHP010050406.1:0-11827 GCA_004024765.1 Zapus hudsonius
TCAGTCAGTTACTGGTGTATGTCAGCATGGACTAAACTATGCTTATTTGATGTTGGGAGTCATAATTTGGTGACTTTTTTTGTTTTTCCAAGTTGGTCATTGGGATTTTATAATTGATTCCTGTGTCATTTTGACATGTTTCATCATTTACATATGAATAAATTGCTTTATGGTATTACAGATTACTTCAGACTTAGTGCATATTTTCCTGCCCATGGCATAGAATAAGCCATTTTTCAAAAAAAATATTTATTACTTTTATTGAAAAATGGTACTTTCAAACCAAGACCTGGATATTGCTATACTTAATGCTATCAATGCTTTCGTTCTCAGCTCTCTCAGAGGACAAAGGTAGGAGACTTCTGTATGTAAATTATCCAGTGCATACAGCCATGCTTATGTTTGTCTTGGTGTCTGTCCATCTGCATTAAGATCTCAAGAATAAAGCATGCTTAAATCTCACCCACCATGACACAGGGAACTGAGCAGAAGAGGAGGCAGAAAGACTGTAAGAGCCATGATGGGGGAGAATATCCAGAGATATTTCCACCCTCAGTAGCAACACACAAATGGGGGGGATCCTAGCTACCTCTTGAACTGTTTATGATCCCTTGCCCCATGAACTGATCCAGTATGCCCACCAAGGAGATCCCCAGTAGGTTGGGGACAGGGAGGAGGGAAATGGGGGTACCATCATAAGATTTGCTCATTCAATTTATCTAATTAAGAATTAAGGATAATAAGATTAAAAATCTGCAGATATAAAAAATAAAGTCCAAAGGTTAAAAGCCAAAAGCAAAACACCAAAACCCCACACACAAATTAGATCTCAGTCAACCACACAAATCTCCTCTCCTTTCTTCTCTCCTCCCCTCTACTTTCCTGTCTCTCTTCCATCTCCTCTCCTTTCTTTCCGTCTCTCCTCCCCTTTCTTCCCTTCTCCCCTTTCCCTCTCCCCTCTCCTCCCCTCCCTTTTTCTCCCTTTTTTTCTTCTCTTCTCCTTCCCTTCCCTCCCCTCCCATCCCTCCCTTCCATTGGCAGCTGAGAAGAATGTGTATTCCTGTAGAATTGGAGTGGAATGTTCTGTAGATGTCAGTTATGTCTAATTGATCTATGGTATTAAGATTTATTATCTTCTTGTGGAGTTTACGCTTGGATGATCTATTGGTGATAGTGTGGTATTCATCTCCTACTGTGATGGTATTGTGATTTATTTCTGGTTTGCTGGCAAGCAGGTTTTACTTTATAAAATTTTGTGTGCCTGTTTTTGGTGAATATAGATTTATGATTGTGACATCCCATTGTGATCATCCCTTAATGAGTAAAAAGTGCCTTCTTTGTTCTTTTTGATGAGTTTTGGTTTGAAGTCTATCTTGCCAGATATTAATATAACCAGTCGAGCTTGCTTCTTATTTCCATTTGCTTGGAAAATCATTTTCCATCCTATCACTTCAAGGAGGAGTCTATCCTTAGTGGTGAGGTGGGTTTCTTGAAGAGAGCAGGTGAAGGGATCCATTTTTCTGATCCACCTTAACTATTATGATGTGCTTTTTCTGTCTATGGGTTAGTTAAGACCACTAATATTTAATGTATAACTGTGAGGTTTGATTTAATCCCTGCCATGTTGGAGGCTTTATGGGGTTTGGTGCTTTTGCTTTGAATGTTTTTGTTCCTGCTCTAGTTTTGGTTATTGTGTTCTTCCTCTTATAGGCTCTTGAGGTTGGATGTTCAACTCTTCTGTGTGAAGTACCCTCTGAAGTATGCTGTCAGTTTGGGCTTGGGTTTATATCATCATAGAACTCACTTTTATCGTTGAAGGTTTTCCTTTCACAATCTATTATGAGGGAGGGTTTTGCTGGGTACTGAAGTTTGGGTTGAATGCCATAGTTTTTATGGCTTTGAAGTGCTCCATTCCAAGCCTTTCTCATTTTTAGGGTTTCTATTTAAAAGTCAGAGGTAATTCTGATGTGATTGTCTTTGTTTGCACTGAGCTGTTTCTCTTTCTGCTTTTAGCTCTGTCTGCTTTTTGTTATTTAGTGTTTTAACTATGAGGTGCCTTGAAGAGTTTCTTCTTTGATCCAGTCTGTTTGGTGTTCTGTGAGCTTCTTGTAGATAGGTCTCTCTTTCAAGAGAGTGGGAAAGCTTTCTGCCATGAATTTGTTGGATATATTTTCCATACCTTTGCCCTGAATTTCTTCCCCTTCTTGTATACCCATGATCCGGTTTTTCATCAGTTTAGGGAAGCCCACAATTCTCTCATATTCTGTTCACATGATTTTTTGAACTTAGTATAGATTTTTGGACTCCTGAGCAATTTCTTTTGTATTGTTTTCCAGATCTGAGGTTCTGTCTTTCATATTATCTAACCTGTTTTTGAGGATTTCTAGAGAGGCTTTTACAAGTTTAATATGATTTTGTTCTCTGTCACATTTTTCTGTATTGTATCCATCCTTTTATTGAGTTCTAATTTCAGGCAATAGCTTGGTTTTTTTTTTTTGATGCTTCTTGTAATTCTTGCATTTAATTATGTCTTTTTTAAGCTTAATCAACCATTGAAATCCTCTCTTTGTTGACTCACCTTGAATTCATTTATCTCTCTTTTGAGGTCTCTTTGGTTTTCCTCAATTAAGTGAGAAAAGCTGAGTGGTGTTAAGAGATAATTCAGCTTAATTTCATTTATGTGATTATTGATTTTTTGATGATTTGATTCCAGTTCAGTGATTCATGTGGCCAGGGCCTCATTGAGTTTATTTAATAAGTTTATTATTGGGCTGTCATTTTGGGAATTTCTTTATATTGCCTCTTCTCTGTTTTCATTGGAGACTTCTATTGTGGGTCTAGGAAACCTCAGTGGCAGTATCTCAGTTTGTTGTCTTTCATTGATTTATTGTTTTTTTTGTCATTGGTGTCTACCCATCTGTTGCAGTCAACTTACTCTGTTGCTGCACAGAAAGAACCCAAGCAAAAGCAGCTTGTGGAGGAATGGGATATTTGGCTTATGGACTTGAGAGGAGACTCCATCCTGGCAGGGAAAATGATGGCATAAGCAGAGGGGTGGACATCACACAGCACTGCAAACAATGGCAGGAACGTGTGCTAAACACTGACCAGGGGAAGCTGGTTTATAACCCCATAAGCCTGACCCTGACAAAACAGCTCTAGTGAGGTTGTAAAACCTAAACTGCCATCAGCTGAGGATAGATCAATCAGAAAACATTCATTTGTTTGTGGGGGGCACCTGGATCAAACCATGACACCATCTCAGGGTGATAGTCTTATTAAAGAAAAAACAATTATTTGTCCTTGTAGGGTCTTCAGTGAGGATTCTGCTTTGGGTTTGAACCTGATTTTAGTGGGATGGTGGAGTATGCAGAGATGTGCAGGCTGTGTAATTTGCATGTGTTCCAGCAGCTTTGGGCTGGTGGCTGATATGAAAGTAGCTGTTGGAGGTCTGGAGATCCGGAAACTCGTCAGCCCCTGAGCATGTGAAGGCCTTTCCTCTGGGGCTCAGCGGCATGTTTTAAAATTTCTGTGTGCATTGGGTACTAAAATGGGCAATCATACGTTTGAAATAGTAAGGATGGAAAGCAGGTAGTTCTGAAATTTAATCACCTGATCAAAAATACAGGCCTTTGTCACATTTATACTTCTCTGTTCTTTGTGGGGGTAACCTCATCTCATCTATAAAGTATCATGATATATAACTGAAGGCTTGCAGTGGCAGGTTACTCATACACATATATTCTTAATAAGTATAGGGGCTGTTATGAATTTTGTGATGTGATGATATGACTTTATAAATAAACATTTAAATATTAGAACAGCTTTGTTTTACAGAGAAAATGTGGAGATAGTACAGTTCCCAAATACTTCATACTTCATTTCTCTTGTTCCTAACTACTTGTTCCACACTCTACAGTTGTCCTAATTATTGAATTATTATTGATATATTATCAACTAATGTTCATGATATATTTATTCTTAGAATTTTATCACTGTCTTTAACCTCTTGAAAGATCACATCCAGTTCACTATATTATATTTATTGTCAAGTCTCTTTAGATGCTTGGATCTATAAAATTTTCTTTATAGAATTTCTTTGTCTTTGAACAACCTTAACATTCTTGAGGATTATGAATTATGTTCTTTGTTCCTCAGCTGGGATGTTTTGATATCTTTCTCCAGAATCAATCATATTTATGTGTTTCAGCAAAGAAAACCACAAAGATAAAATACCATTTGCTTCACGCTACTTCAACATGATGTGTGACTGCTAATGCTCACTCCCTTCTTAGGGATTAAGAAGTTTTTCAGGTTTTTCTGTACTGATGAGGTCACTGTGGAGAGAATGACCAGCATGAAGTTTATCCCCAGAGAGCGTTTATTTGTACATTTTTCTAGCTGTACTTTGCAATTTGTGCTTCTGAATGTCCTGCACCTGTACATCCATAAGATTCATAATGGCAGACTTCTTCAGATGTAAGAGTTCCTTCTCTTAGTTCATTACAGGGATGAATTAGTGAGTTCAGATTTCCTCTGTAAGTACTTACTTCTGGCTTAAGACTCTGATTATAGTTTACATCTGGAGGCCTGCTCTTAAGTCACCCATTTCTGGGATTTGAAATTTGCCTTGGAATGGAGAAATCAAAAACAGGACCCTGCGAGATCCAGAATGGTATCCGTGTAAGATGCAGAATGGTATCCAGTACCCAGATGGTAGCAAGTGCAGTGCTGGAAGGCACAACATAAGCTGCCAGGGGAAATCGGTCAATGATATTTGGAGAAAGCAGAGACCACTGATACAAAATGCAGTCTGTTGCCTTGAGAAGGCTGAACACACTTCCTTCTGGGAGAGATCAATGGACCAAGAAATGATCACTTGTGCAATAGAGGTGCCAAAACCTGGGGGGGTATTCAAGAGATTTTAAATAGGCCAAGAAATCCACTCAGTGACAAGGAATACTTGACTGGAATTGGGACTCAGGGCAAAATCCTACAGGAACCAAAAACTGGGGCTCCAAAAAGAAATCCCCATTACCAGAGAACTACAGAGAGGCTAATCTCAATAGAATTTTGCCAAATTAGAAATGTGTTTCTCATATAACCTATACTGATCACTCTCCAATGGAGATTCTGTTTGTATTTTTCAGAAGGCAATGAGAGAGCTGGGGTCATTCCAACTCTACCAAAGAATAGCAGGCAGAAGGCTGATATCCCAGCAAGAGATGAACCACCCCAGGCCTATCATGTAGCCCCAAGTGAAACACTTGAGACAGTGGTGGGGTAAGAAAGAGACCTATAACCACAGCCAATCTGTCAACCCACAATAAGTCAGTAAGACAGACACCAACGACTTCCAACACAACTTAAATTAGAAGCACAGAGACTCTTAAAGTCACAACAACAACAATGGAACAGAATTAAAACTCATCCACCATGACTCAGGGAACTGAGCAGAAGAGGGGGGAGAAGGATTATAAGAGCCATGGTGGGATAGATTACCCAGAGACCCCCCTCAGCTACAATTGCCTCATGTGCTATTCATAACCCCTTACCACATGGATTGTTCCAATATGCCCACCGAGTAGGAAACCCAGTGGATTGAGGACAGGGGGGAGGGAAATGGGAATATAAGTACAATAATTAGTCAATCAATGTATCTAATTTGGGTCAATAAAGATAAAATTTAAAAAATGATTGGGGACAGGGAGGAGGGAATTGGGGATACCGACGCAATATGCAATATTTACTAATACAATGTATCTAATTTTGGACAATAAAAATATATAAGAAAGCAGGACATACTTACACTTGCTCTTTCACCATACACAGTGAGTGCTGTCGGAATGATACTGCAGGCATTTTCCACATATTCTCTCCTTACGTTAGTAGGGAGTAAGAAGTAACTAAGTTTTACCACTAATGGGTTCTTTTCTGACCTCTGCACACATGCATATAGGGCATGCACATCTACACACATATCTATACACCACAAACACATCATATACACAATATATACACACAAATTTAAAGCCAAAAGGATAAATAATAGCAATAACTGAATTACGTTAATTGATATATAAGTATTGAAAGTTGTGGTAAAAACCCAGTCACACTCAATAATAGTACATCTTTATCAATGGTTAATTTTTTTTCTTGTTTTAAATTTATTTTAAGTTAGCATAAAAATTATTGAGACATATAGACATAGATAAACATATGCATACAATTTTACTTTGTTCTTATTTACCCCATTTCCTCATTGTCTTCTCTATCTTCCTTATTCATGCTGAGAGCTCTCCTCCCCTAACATCATAGTCCCTATGATGTTAAATTCTATCAACAGAATGAATTTTGAAGCACAGAAGAAACAAACCTTTGAGTATGCCTGTGAAGAAGTGTCTAGATTACATATTTTGAGGTATGAAGATTCCACCTGTGGTCAGACACATTCCAAGAAGTGGGACTCTGAGCTGTGCAGCAAGGAGGAAGGGAATGAAGCACTAGCCTTCCTTATCCTCTCCTTCCTGTCTGTGGATTCAGTGTGAACATGCAGCCTCCTGCTCCTGCTGTCATATCCTCTGACTGTAGCCAGGATGAACCCTTTCCTTCCTTAAACTGCTTCTTTCAGGTATCTAGTTACAGTAACGGGAAAAGTACCAAATACAGTTCCCCCATCTGATGGAATATCATTAGTATTCCATCAATACTACTCTTAAAATCTTCTTTCTCCCCTCCCATCCACCCAGGTAATGTTTCTAGTTTCATTTCACACAAGCCTCCATGTTCTCTCTCTTTCTCTCTCTGTATATATATATATATATATATATATATATATATATGATACATATATATATATATATATATGATATATATATATATGATATATATATATGATACATATATATATGATACATATATATGATACATATATATATATATATATATATAAATTCGAGGTAGGGTCTTATTCTAGTCCAGGCTTAGTCTAGTCTAGACCTGGAATAGTCTCAGGGTGGTCACAGATTCATGGTGATCCTCTTAGCTAGGCCTTCTCAATGCTGGAATTAAAGGTGTGCACCATTTGGGCTGGCACATTTTTTAAAAGAAATAATTTTATCATTGATAATTAGATACATTGTATGAGCAAATCATGAGACGATACCTCCATCTCCCTCCTCTCTGACCCCAGCCGACTGAGGGCCCTCCTCAGTGGGCATACTGGATCTGTCCATGGGTAGGGGTTTATAAATAACACAAGAGGTAGCCAGTATTTTTTTTTTGCTGTAGTATATTGTTGCTGAAGGGAGCAATATCTTGAGATAAATACTCTTTAATTCATATATTTGGTATTTTGTTTCTTCTTCTGAGAACTATTAATTTTAACATCTCACTTATTGATTGCTAGGTTTATTTTTTGGCATTAAAGATTTGAAGTTCTTTATATATTCTAGTTAATAACTATCTTTGTGATGGATATTTCACTAACACTTTTTTCCATTTCATTAGGCTGTGTCATCACCCTAATGATTATTTCTGTTGCACCAGGGAAACTTTTAAATTCCATGTAGCCCCATCTTTCACTTCTTGAGGTTATTTGCTATGAGATGCAAAGGATGCATTCTTTAAAAATTATCTATCATCTATCTATCTATCTATCTATCTATCTATCTATCTATCTATCTATCTATTTATTTATTTGAGAGAGACAGAAAGAGGCAGGCAGAGAGAGTATGGACACATCAGGTCCATCTGCCATTGCAAATGATTTTCAGATACATGGACCACTCAGTGCATCTGGCTTTATATGGGTACTGGGGAATCAAACTCAGACCACAGGCTCTGCAAACAAGCCCCTTTCACTGCCGAGTCCACTCTCCAGCTCCTTTTAAAAAAAATAAGAATTAATTTTTTACAGCTTTGCTTTATGGCCTCTAATATGATAAATTATAGGATGGTTCCATGGGCTGCTGAAATTATTGTATATTCTTTATTTGTTGGATAGAATATTGTGAAGCTTCTGTAAAGTCTAATTGATGTTTGGAATAGATTGGCAATGAAGTTTCTTTGTAGATTCATAGTTTGGAAGGCCTACTTAAAGACAAGAGTGCTGTATCAAAGTCACCCATTACTGTTTTATCGAAATTTTTTTTCTGACTTTTCATGTGGTTTAGTGTGTTTTTATAAAATTGAGAGCCATGATTGGGGATTTAAGATCTGGCTTTTCTCCTATGCCGTCTCAGATATTCCTGCACTCCTGTGGGCCTGCCAGGGGGACTTTCTGTCTGGTCCCTCTCTCCTGCTGGCTCTGATGCCCCTGCATTCCTGTGCACGTCTCATGGGGAGTTCGGTCTGTTCTCTCTCCCATGTTGGCTTTGATGCCTGTGCAATCCTGTGGACCTTATTTTGGGATTTTACGTGAGGATTTTCTCCTATGCTAGCTCTGTTGTCCCCACATTTTGGCTGGCTAGACATCCATTTGTGAATTTGATTCCAGTTTGTTTTCCTCTTGTGCTGGCTCCATCCCTTCCCCTACTCCCCACCCTCACTCCTTTAGGCTGGCCATTGATGAGTTCAAGTGAGGCTTTTCTCTTCTGACCATCTCTGTTTTCATCTCCCTCCTGCAGTCTGACAATTGCTTCTCTCAGGTTCAACTTCTGTCTGGCACTATCTCTCTTCCCCATGCTCTTGTCAGGGAATTTACCTGGAAGTTTTCCCCTGACACTTTCTCCAATTATATTGGGCAGCTGGAAATAGGCTATTGATAATTTCAGGTGCCAGCTTTTCTCTGAGGCCCTTCCCATTTCCACAGACTGCAGATGATCATCCTGAAGATGGTTGTCTGTTTAGCAGTGAGAGCAGTATTCATGTCACAGCTTTCTCTGCAGTTTCTCCTGGGACCTGGCAGACGAGGTAGAGGTGGCACATCTTATGGTGGGCAGTCATCTCTTGTCTTATTAATGGATCTTGGTTCTCCTCTTTCTTTTTTCCTGACATCTGTAAAAGAATACAGATTCTCCAGCCAAGAAGAGAGCGTCTTGGGTTAAAGGGGGTATGCAAGTTATTTGAGAGAGATTTTAATGTGCAAGCTCACTCCTGTTCTCCAGAGAACAGTGGGGGCTTCCCTCTGGAGTCGATGAATTTCTTGACCATGGGATTCTGACTTGGTTTCCAGCATCAGATGTGGGTTCTCTCCCATTGATCAGACCTCATGTCCAATCAGAGAATAGTTGATTACCTGCAGTAGCTGTGTGCCACTATTGCCCAAGTGTATACTTCCTGGCTGGCTGGTTAATTTCATAATCTGTAGGGTCCCCTGCTTATTCATGCCATTGGTGACATAGCTATCCAGTGATTCCATAAGGGCTCCTAGCACTATGAGGGCTCAGGGTGGGGGAGGTGTAAATTAGTTTCCCTTTCTGTCCCAGCATGATATTTCGATGTCCTGTGACCACTGCCTATGGTGTCTTCAGCAATAGGTTCTTACCTTTTAGCTCTGGTAGGTAATCAAGTTTTGTGGCAGTGACCCACATTATTTTGGGGATCTCATGGGTCTCCCTAGCCAACAGATCACTGTGAGGGACAATCAAATTCTGGATTTAGTACCCAGAGCCATGGTTTTAAGGTTGAACTTTTTCTACCTTCCATCTGTACTGTTCCCCCTCCCCGTTTGTTGATGGTTATATCTTGTAGAATACTAGCCAGAAGCAAAGTTTCTATGGAACTGATTCATGTTGTCTTCACTTTGTGGAATCCCCGCCCCCATCCTCAGTATCCCTTTCCTGACTGCTGCTCTTTCCTGGCCTGTTGCCTACTCTCATCCCATGAAAGTGTTTCACTCTGCACTGTTTTCTTCGGTCCTGGTCCAATCTCATCCTTTTAGGTTGCTCAATTTTACTTTTAAATAAATTCTAAGTATCTTCTACTCTATACCCATGTGTCTCATCTGCATTCTTTAAGTGATCTCAAGGACCAGCGACAGGGAGCCAAGGGAAGTCAAGACTGAGATACTGGTATGACAGACCACAGAAAGGGAGGTGTGTTAGAATTCAGTAAAATGAGCCTGGCTGTTGTTTCGTTATGTCATCATTCACATCTAAACAAACTGCCTCATCTCACACTAATGGGAAATGAAAAAGTGTCTGTATGTCAATTAGTGATAAATATTAATTTTAGGCACTGTACATTTAGTTAAGTTTTACATTCATTTGTCTTTCATAAACAATTTATTTTTGAGTGATTGAAATTATTTGTCATCTAAGAAGCATCAACCTCTCAAAATTTAGGTGATTATGGGATCTAATAAATGTTTTAGGTTACACTTCTACATTCTATTTTTCCTGTTTTCCATTGACACTTAGTAAAATTAATTATTATTATTTTGTGTTTTCACTTCACTTCTTTTTTCTAGTTTTTTTTTTATTGTCCATAATGAGTTATATTATTTAATGGGCAAACAATGAGTTGTTATCCCCAAACCCCCAATGCCCCTCTTCCCCATCCCCAATTGGCTGGACATCCTCCTCCGTGGGCAGTCTGGATCAGTCCTTAGGGCAGGGGACCATGGATAGCGTAGGAGTCAGCCCAGTTCCATGGCCCTAGTGTGTTGTTACTGAGGGGGGCCATGACTTTGGGTATTCTCCCTCATGGAAGAGAGTTTTTTCTTATCCATTCTGAAGGCTATCTGTGATCACGTATCTGTGCAATGACAGGAACATAATTTAGGCTGGGATGCAGAGATTTTATATACAAGTATGTGAAAAGTATTCCTATAGTTGAAAAAAACCCCACAAATGGAACAGAAGTGGAAAGATAAAACAAAACTGTAAATCTCCTAGAATCAAATTTTTAATAAGAATGCATGCTATTAACTATACCTCTGCTGTATATTGGATTTCTAAATTTACTCATCCTACGTAGCAGCAAGTTTTTAATCTTTGAGATAAATTACACCATTTCTCAACCTCTCTGTCAAAATTTATATTAAAAAATTCTTCTATGTTTTCTTCCAGGAGATTCACCATATCCATTTCAATTGATTTTTGTGTTTGGTCAAATTTAATTTGTCTGTATTTAGATATTATTTCCCCAGTATCTTTTATAGTAGAGATTGTCCTTTCTTTTATTCTGTCTCCTTGCTAGTTTTGTCAAAAACAAGGCAACCATATAGACTTTGGTTTAATCTCTGAGTTCCATGTTCTGTTCTGTGTATCAGTCTCAATGTCAGCATCATACTGGTAAATTCATGGAACAATGCAGTGTTTTTTTAAAAATATATATTATTATCCATAATGAGTTACATTATTTAGTAGGCAAACAATGCGTTGTTATCCCGAATTCCCCAATTCTACCCCTCCCCATCCCTGATCAGTTGGATATCCTCCTCCGTGGGCTGTCTGTATTAGTTCTTGTGGCAAGGGATCCTGGATATCCTAGTACTCAGCCCGGTCTTTTAAATCAGAAATGATAATGCCTGGTAAGAATTGCTCGAGGAGTTATTGGCCATGTGGACTCTTTACTGCCTGCATTGGAATAGTTAGGACTTATTTCTGCAAAAAAGAAAATTCACTTTCTAAATTTATCCCTTTTTTATTTTTTATGATTCTTGATTGTTGACATAGAACATTTTTATAAGAGAAGCAAGCGATTTTTGAACATTGATGGCATAACCTACAGCTTCATTGAATTGCTAACAGCAATATAATTTTGTGCATCTGACTCAAATTTTCTACATAGGGTAGATCCGCAAACAAGAATAGTTGTGTTTGCCTCTACGGATGTCTTGATCTGAAGTTTGCTTTTTTTTTTTTTTTTTTTTTTTTTTTTT
>PVHP010050407.1:0-11816 GCA_004024765.1 Zapus hudsonius
GAAAAGAAGTACTAAGTCCCACTCCTTCCTTGAGAATGATGCACCCACTTTGGAAAACTGTTTGACCAGTTTCTTATAAAGTCAAACATACTTGTTACCCTACGACCCAACCCCTCAACTCCTCCATATTTGCCTAAGAGAAAGAAAACAGGGTTGATGGTTCTTCACACAAGTTTTTCTCATAAGAACCAATCACTAGCAGCAAACGGCCATCAACTAGTAGATGAGTAAAACACTCACGGATGATAGATACGAAGAAAGGCTACTGAGGGGGAGCTGGTGCAGGGATGGCTCAGTCAATAAGGAACCTGACTTATGAGCATGAGGACCTGAGTTCAGTTCCCCAGCACCCATGTGAAACTGTAGGGTGTACGGGGCTGGGAGATGGCTCAGCAGATAAGCCTGCTGGCCCAATTTCAATTCGTCAGCACCCACATAAAGCTGGACACAAAATAGTACATGTGTCTGTAACCCCAATGCACCTACAATGGAAGGCGGAGCCAGAAGAACACAGAAACTCTGGGCCAGCTAGACACAGAGAAGGGGGGAAAAAAAGAAGGGAGACACTATCTCAAGCAACGTGGGAGGAGAACAAACCCCCTCAGGTTGTCCTCAGACCTGCACATGTGTGCTGTGGCATGCATCATATTCATCCACACATACATATTCACACAATAGAAAATTAAAATATATACAATGCTCAGTGTGGCCACAGCATTGGAATCCCAGTGCTGAAGAGGTGGAGGCAGGAGGATCCCTGGGGCCAAATCAGTGAGCTCCAGGTTCAATGAGAGACCTTGTTACAAAAATAAGTTAGAGAGTGATTGAGAATGCTAGTGCTCACATGTACACACACAGGCACACAGACACCACATAGACACGCAGACAGGAGATGTCTCAGACTTGGGGATGGGGTGGAGTTGCTCAAATTCATTTGTCAAATTCCATTTGAAATGTGGTGTACTGCCTTCCCCAAATCTCAAACCTCTACCCTGGAGTTAACTTTTAAAACAGATAGAACTTTCCAGAACAATTTGGATATGAATACTCAACCAAACTCACCCCAGCTGACTTCCCTCCCAGGCAGGGCAAGAGACACAGAGTTGGCACTCAGGCAGCTATTTGCATTGGGTTTTAATGGAAAATATGGTCTTGTCACTCATAGGAAAAACAAATCACAACCCACGCTGGATCTGGAGCTTAATAACGCTGCTGCTGCACATCGGCGTCTGTGGAGGCTCTGCAACAATCTTAAACCAAGGAGTCAACAGTGAGGCTCCAGCAGCATTTCTGCCGGCTGATTTGGGGGAAAAACAGCAGAAGCACTCCTGAAAATTGCCCTCTCTGCACCAAAGGGTCTCAGCTGGAAACGTCAAATGCATTCCATTCTGGGGTCTTGCAAATTAAAGCAGTCAGGGAGTCCTTCTGCCCCAGGCTAGACCAAAATAATCACACACTGGTACAAACCCCAATAGATCAAAGTCTCCTGCAGCAATCCTCCGTGGCTTGCTGTCACGCTGTAGTTTTTCATAAAAGCAAATGGCTATCCTTCAGGTATGACCAGATATTGCTAAATTCAAGATGCTGGCTAAGAGGAGCTGCCGGGAGTACAGGGGCGCATAGCAAAAAGCATTTCAAAGTCTAGACATCTTCACCATAAACACAGACAGTCGTCTTTATCAAGGGACCTGGAGTTCTCACACACTGGAGGACCCACCTGGCAGCATGTTCTGAGCTGCCTGGTCTCACCCTCCTCCCCCCAGCTCTTAACCCTTGACCTGGGAACAGCATGTCCTCCATACAGGGCATAAAGGGATAGCTTCACCCATATGTACCCCCCCCAAGCCCACGGAGCTCTCTAGGGCCCTGTGCATTCACAATGATAGGATTTCACCTTCTCTGGCTACAGGTGGTCCCATCTCACCCTCCCAATGCCTGCGAGGACACTGTCAGGAGTGGAAAGCCCAAGATATGGTGCTGCAATGCCTCACATCCTGACACTCTGCCCTGTCCTCACTTCCTGACACTGTCCCTTGTCTCCAGCCACATTCACATCTCAGAAATCCCTCTGATCTGCTCCACTCCTGTGGATCCTCAGGTTCCTTGGCCTGATATGATGCTCAGTGAACCCACCCACCCCCAGGCCTCCAGAACAGCTTTTAAATTTCACAATGCATGTGTGCCCACTGGGTCTTTCTCAGAAATTTGAATTTGTGGGGAGAACAGAGATGTAGGGTTTCTGCATGCAACATCGTGGCTCCCAGGATCCTTTACTCTTCAGGCTCGTACATATGTGGTGTCTTTGTGAAGCCAGAATTAACCTACTACAAAGTTGTTCATGTGACTATGTTTGGGGGCAAGAGAGGGATTTGGTTTGGTTTCTGAGACATGGTCTCACTTTGTACCCCAGGCTGGTCTCTAACTTGTGCTTCTCTTGCTTCTGCCTCCCCGGTGGGAGGGATACACCTCCATGCTCAGCTGAGAGCAAGTTTAAGAAGAGGAACAGGGCATCATGACTGGACTGCCCAGGCTCTCCTTCCCTCTACCACAGGGAATCAGGTTTGCCTCAGCTCACCAAGCATATAAATGTCATGTCCTATTTCTGAAAATGCCGTTACATCTGCTCTGAGTCCTGAGCACCTGGCAGGTGAAGAATGTGTTCTTGGTGTTGGAGTTGCCTTCTCATGTCTGTGGGCTTAGGTAAGAATTTTGGACAGGGGCAAGTGCAGTTGTGTTCATGCGCAGGCAGTGGCTGGAGGACAACCTTGGGTGTCATTCCTCAGGCATTCTCCACCTTCTTTTGAGACAGGGTCTCTCATTTGCTTTGAGCTCTTTAAGTAAACTAGACTGGTTGGCCAATGAGCCTCAAGGATCCTCCTGTCTGCCTCCCCATCACTGGGATTACAAGCATTTTGCCACCATGTATGTCTTTGTTTACATGGATTCTGGGAATTGAACTCAGGTCCTCTTGTTTGCAAAGCAAGCACTTTACTGACTGAGCTATCTCCCTCGCCTGGAGTATATGTTTTCATTTTTTAAAAAATATTTATTTGCGAGGAGAGGGGAGGGGAGGAGATGAGAGAAGAGGAGATGAGAGGAGAAGAGAAGAATGGGCGCTCCAGGGCCTCCAACCACTGCAAATGGCTCCATATGCATGTACCATTTTGTGCATCTGATTTTACATGGGTGCTGGGGAATCAAACTCAGGTCATTAGGTTTTGCAGGCAAATGCCTTACCTCCCCCCACCCCCGGAGCAATCTCTCCAGCCCTGTGCTTTCACTTTTTAGTAGGTATATCTGCAAGGAAGATGATGCACAAAAGGCAAGAAGAGCTGAAACAATTCTCAACAACATTTTTTCCCAGAGGAATAACATGTCTAATTAAGGTTTCACATCACACTCATGAGGATGGTTAGAACCAAAAAGACAAAACCAAGAAGCATTGGTGTAAACATAGAGAATGTGAGATCACCACACACAGTTGGAGAACACGGAGAAGCTACAGTGGGAAACAGTTTACGAACTCTTCAGCCTGTAATCCCACCCTTAATCTCAGGAGGCAGAAGCAAGAAGATCATGAGTTCAAGGCCAGCCTGGGCTACATAGAAAGACCTTGTGTGATAGTTTGATCCAGGTGCCCCCCACAAAGAAATGTGTTCTGAATGCTTAGTCCCCAGCTGATGACAGGGTGGGTTTTGGACTCTTGTTGAAGCTCTGTTGTTGGCTTGCCAGTGTTTGGCACACCTTCATGCCGCTGTTTGCAGTGCTGTGTCGGAGGTGATATCGAACCTCTGCTCATTCCATCGTTTTCCCTGCCATGATGGAGTCTCCCCTAGAGTCTCTAAGCCAAAATGAACCCATTCCTCCCATCAAGCTACTTTTGGTCAGGTTCTTTGTTGTAGCAACGAAAAGGTTGATTACAACACCTTGTCTTAAAAATTTTTTTTTATTTCAGCAAGTTGTTGGGTAGGGAGATTCTTGATGCCCCCAAAACACTGCAAGCTATTGCCAAGACCCACCAGAACTAGAAGGTAAAACCCTATTGCTGAAGACTCCACAGGCTTGGGCTGCAGGTCACTGAGAAATCAAGCTGGAGCTGAGCTGGAAGCCTCCTCCCTGGTGACTAGCTGTCAGGATGCTGGAAAGAGCTCTGCAGCCTGTTGGGGGAGAAAAGTCATCAATGGTCTTAACCAGCAGTGGACCCTGCAAGCTACATAGCTGGTCAGCCAGGCCAAAATGTATCACCTGGTGCAATGGTGACATGTCTGTTATGGGGGAAACCAACTGCTCTCTGGTTGGACTTGAGGCCCACTCTATGGGAAAGGAATTCCTGCCTAGTATTGAAAACCTAATAAAAAGTCTATGGCTTGGGTGGTTTATTAAGCCCTAGGGGAGAAACTACTATTGTCTGGCTAAATGGATAGATTATGCCCACCAAACTGCCCTCTAAATACTTATGTGTATGCCCATGTATTGATGTTATTGTCACTTTTGGTTAAAGAAGTTTTTCTTTTCAGATGATGGTGAGCACCGGAGTGACTCAAAACTCACCACAGTGCAGAGAAGTGAAAGTTTAATGTTCAGCATTAAGTGAGACATCTCTATCACATCCTCGAAGGCTTGGAACCATTGTGGAAGAGGTGGCAGAAAGAATATAAGAGCCAAACAAAGGGAAAGAGTGCTTACAATATTGTCTTCCAGACACAAAGTGGCCTTCATATTCATAACCTCACAGTTGGTTTATGCTACCTGCACAAGACCTGCATGATAAGAGGGGGGAAGTGATGACATCAAAACAGGAGAAAGACTAGTTGGGAAGAAGATAGATTCAGTGGAGGATTTGGAAGGAGGAAAGGGGGTAACGGGAGAGGATTCTGCTCATAGTATGTTGTCTATATGCATGGAAGTTGTCAATAAAAAGTGTTTATAAAAAACAGGGGCTAGGGCTGGTGAGATGGCTCAGCAGTTAAGGCACTTGCCTCCAGTGCCTAAGGCCCTGGGTTCAATTCCCCAGGACCCACATAAGCCAGACCCACATGGTGGTGACCCTGGTGCGCTGTCTCTCTCTCTCTCTCTCTCTCTCTCTCTCTCTCTCTCTCTCTCTCTCTCTCTGATTGAAAATGAATAAATAAAATATTTTTAAAAAACAGGGGCTAGAGAGATGAGTCAGGGGTCACACAAGCATAAGGACCTGAGTTCAGATCCCCAACACCCATGTAAAAGCTGGGTGTATAGATTCATGCCTGCAACCCCACTGCAGGAGAGGTAGACACAGGAGGATCCCTTGGGCTTGCTGGCTAGCTAATCTACCTGAATTGGTGAACCCCATCTTCAGCGACAGATCCTGTCTCAAAAAATAAGGTGGAACACTGGAAAGATGTCTCAGTAATCAAGAGTACTTCCTGTGCAAGAATGAGGAACTGAGGATACCTGAGAGCCCACTCAAGTTTGATCCCCAGGACCCATAAGCATCTGGTTATGGCCACGCTCATATGTAATCCCAGTCCAGTAGGGGAACAGTGACTTGAGAATCACTGAAGCACATGAAAAACCAGCAAGCTCCGGGATTAGTAAGAGAAGAGTGACAGGGAAGGATGACCAATGTCCTGCTCTGACCACGTAGGTGAGACACCCTGTCATAGGCCAGCACATGGCAAGTCACAAGGGCACATACGTGTGAATACACCACACACACACACACACACACACACACACACACACGTCTTCTGATGATTTAGCAGAGTTGCCCCATGACCCAGCAATGTTAAATATAGAACCAGCCTTGGGTTATTTTAATCTACAGAAAATGAACTCTTGGGGAACCTACAGTTAAGAAGGTGCATAGTAGCCATGCTAAAGCAACCTAAAGGGAAAAAGGGCAGAAAGCACTCAGAATATACTCTTCTACCAAAAAGGGATGGTGTATAAGAAATTATTAGCCCCAGGAGAGACCCAAAGCTTCCAGCAACCACACAATCAGCCAGAAACCACTCCAGCCTGGGATCCAGCAGTTGCCAGTCAGTGGTTGGCAGTCGGTTGGGAAGAGTTAAGTGTGCCCAGGCCCTGCCTGACCCAAAATGAGCAGAACCATAGTGAGAGGATTCTCCATTCACACAGCCTTACAAAGTAAAAACAATAAGCATAATAACCAAAGAAAAAGACAACAGGGTCCAGCTGGGCATCTCCTGAAGGAGAAGATATCAGGGACCGGCCAAGAAGATCCAAAACAGCTCCAACCACCAACATCTCTGGAGACCTGGGGACACAAAGGGACCAGAAGTACCCCTCAGCCACACAGCATCCAGCACAGCAGATGTGAACATCAGATCCATGGATCCAACCAGGCAGGCCAAGCCCACAGCGTGACAGAGGGAACCAGCCTCATACTCAACGTAAGTGAGATGAAAGCCATCCCAAAAGGGAACAGGGCCATCTTACACCAGGGTAATACCTACCCGAAGGCCAGATATATAGACCTGCACTGGAAATGCTGACTACACAGTCCACACCAGGACAGGTTTCGTGTTAGAGTTGCTTGATGTACTTTTGGTCAGCTTCGCCATTCTTAAACAAGCTGGGTTTTGAGAGTGAATTTGTTGCTTTTTATATCTCTTGATTTATAATGCTTTTTTCTTCTATCTTTCTTTGGGGTAGGATCTCACTCAGTTCCAGACTGACATGGAACACATTATAGATCAGGAATCTCAGCCTCCCAATCAACAGGATTAAGGGTGTGAGTGAACAGTACCCTGAGGAACTTTGGCTTTGTTGGATTACCAGTTCAATCCTTACTCTTGCATAAATACGCTTCTGGTCCTGTTTATATGCAGATATTGCCTAGCTGGATATTAGAACTGTATTTTGCTCCACCCAGCCTATTAGAATATTTGCATAGCAGACAATCGCAATACCTTGGGTCATTTCTGTTGTCACTCTGGGAGTAATATAAGAGCCACACCTTGGCACCTCAACATAAACTTCAAACACCAGAAGGGTTTGGAGTAATGTATTCCAAGTTCTGAAAGATAACAACTGTCAACCAAGATTACTATATCCAGCAAAGTTATCAATTGCAATTGAAGGAGAAATAAGGACTTTCCACAACAAAGACAGGCTAAAGGAATCTATGTCTACAAAGCCAGCTCTACAGAAAATACTTGAAGGGATCTTTCAGACCAAAAGACACAGACTTGCAGACTGGATTAAAAGGCAGGATCCCTCACTCTCTTAGCTGCCTCCAAGAAATGCACCTCTCCATAAAAGATAGGTGAAAGGACGGACAATGATATTTCAAGTAAATGGGCCCAGGAAACAAGCAGGTGTTGCTGTACTAATATCAGACAGGATAGACTTCAAACCAACATTAGTCAGATAAGGAAGGTCATTATATATTGATTAAAGGAACAATTCAACAAGAAGAAATCTCATGGCTAGGTGAGTAGGCTGACCACACCTCCTACTGGGAGAGAACAGCAAACCAAGAAAGGAGCACTTGTGCAATAGTCATGCCACCAACACAGTATGACAGACAAACCACAGTAATGGCCCCAAAGGCCCTCAACTGGCCTTTTCCCATGTCCTCTGCTAAAAGTCTGAGCCTGTCTCACCCACATGGTACTCACTTTACAGAAGGAGGACTGTATCAGGTGATATCACAGGGGAGGGCAGTTTTGTCCTCAGGGGACACATGGTGGTATCTGTGGTTGTCTCACTTTGGGGGGCTGCTGCTCAACATTCTACAGGGCACAGAAGAGTCCCCAGCAGAGGAGTATCTGTTGAGGTGGAGAGACCTGGATGTCAGGAGCCACACAGTGCATCATATGCTCCTGTACCGTTACATCCTTTGACCCTTGTGATTGTGGAGCAGGAAGCAGGAACGTCATAGGGAAGCAAGCTGACTCCAACACAAAGATTCTGAGTTGTCCAAATCCAGGAGCCATCACGGTTAGGCTCTGGTTTCCATGGTTCTGTCTCATTTTTAACTGGGCTTTCTTTCAGTGGTATTTGCTGGGCTCAAGGCCCTGCAAAGCTGAGGTTCACACCCCCACAAGTACACACCACCACAGGCATGCAGTCACCCATCCCAGCAGACACACACATGTGCACATACATGCAGACACACACCAACACAGAGACACATGAACACACATACATAAAGGCACACACATGTGCACATACAACATACACAGAGACACACATGCACACACACAGACATGTATATGCCCGCACAAACACATATGCACCTACACAGATACATGCACACAGACACAAAGAGAGAGACACATATGCACATTTACACACAGATAGTGGTCCAGCTGGTCCCACCTGCTTAGTCTCCCCCCCCCCAGGAAAGAAAGACTTTTTTCTTCCCTCCTGCATCTCAAAGCAGGCTCTACCTCCCTCCTGAGCTGCACATATTGATTAACCCTTTATTGTCAATTTTCTTTTAATTGAACTGGAGAAAAACATAATCTCATTACACCCCTCTTGACAGCTAGGAATCAGTCATCCTAAATTCAATTCCGCTTGTTTGTGTGATTAAGGTGTTTAATTTGGGGGACGATGAAGCGAAGGTACCGGCCATGTTTTAATGTAATTAGCACTGAGTATCTACATCCGAAGGGTCGGAGCAATGCAGGTCCTGTGCCTCCAGCCTCATCAGCATCCTGCCAGGAGTCCCTGAAATGTGGGATGAGGAAAGTGGATCCTGGGAACTTGGCTACACCTCTGCGTACAGTACAAGGAGCTGATGGCATATCTTGATCTTCAGATACTGTGGCTCTCTAAACTGCTGATTCCAAGATTTTTTGATTTCATAAAGCAGTAAAAATTACTTTAAATTTTTGGAACCAATATTAACTTTTGGGGGAACAAGAATATATAAATGAATGAAGAAAGAAAATCTGGTACATACACAATGAAATTTTATCAGCCATAAAGAATCATGAGTATGTCATTTGCAAGAAAAATGGGCATAAATGGAGATCATCATGATAAGTGTAAATAAGGCAGACTCAGAAAGATAAATGTCGTGGGTTTTTTTTTTCATTTGTGGAATTCAGGTCTTATACAAATACATAAAACCACCTATGACTTCCGGTTAAGATGGCAGAATAGAAGTCACACCAAAGAAACCTGGGGAAAAGAAGAGACAGGATAGCACACAATACACTCTTCTATCAAGAAGTGAAGGCATGAAAGGAATTCTTAACCCAGCAGAGAGGCAGGAGGGAGTTGGAGCTTCTAACCTATGGCTGGGGAGGTCCTAAGTCCTAGGTGGGAAACTACCACTATTGTCTGGCTAACACCAACCTGACCTCTAAATACTTGTTTATGTCCATCTACTGATGCTACTCTCCCTTTTGGTTAGAGAAGCTTCTCTTTTCAGATGGTGGTGTCCACTGGGGTGACTCAAAACTCACCACAGTGCTGAGAAGGAGTGACAGTGGAGTGTTCAGCCCTAAGTGAGACATCTCTGTCACACCGCCAAGGCTCAGGGTCCATTGCAGAAGAGGTGGTGGAAAGAATATAAGCTAAAGGAAAGGGAGGAGTGCTTACAGTTCTGCCTTCCAGACACAAAGTGGCCACGGTATTCATGATCTCACTGTGGCTGAAACTACCTACACAAGACCTGAAAAACAGGAGGGAAAAATGATGACATCAAAATAGAATAGAGACTAGTCGGAAAGAAGGGCTTCACTGGAGGAAGGGAAATGGAGGATGCTGGGAGAGGATTCTGCTCATAGTATATCATCTATAGCTATGGAAGTTGTGTCAATAAAAAGTTTTTTAAAAAACAGCCAGAGATGGTGGCACATACCTTTAATCAAGCACTCAGGAGGCAGAGGTAGGAGGATTGCTGTGAGTTTAAGGCCAGCATGGGGCTATAGAGTGTGTTCCAGGTCAACCTGGACTAGAGTGAGACCCTGCCTGGAAAAAATCTAAAAACAATTAATTAAATAAAATAAAATAAAGGTTTTTTTAATCTACATGTATGAAGTAAAAGTAGAAGTGAGACTGGAGGAAGGAAGTGGTGGGAGGCGTGAGAAAGGGGAGGGAATGTGGGTGAGTACTCTGGAAGTACATGAAATACTTGAATGAAGATGTCATTATGAAACCTATCGCTATGTATAATGAGCACTTGCCAATAAATTCTTTCTTTTTAAAGTTTTTATTAGCATTAATAATGCATAATAATGGATTTCATTATGACGCTTTCCTTCCTGTACATATTTTATTTTTCTCACATTCATTCCCCATGCCAACAAAAAAACCGAGAGTTTTTTAATGATATCTATTTCAGAGAGAGAGAAATCCCACCATCAGTCCAAACAGGTTACCTGCTGCTGCAGTAACAAGTAAGCCCTAACACTAGACGTTGCCTTTTCTTTTGTCTTCATGTGTATATGTGTGTGGTGTACATGTATGTGTACATGTGTTCACTCGTGGGGGGCACATGTGTGTGCATGTGCACACGTGTTTGCACATGCATGTGGAAGCCAGAGGTTAACTTTTAGCATCTTCCATACCAACCTGATCTGGAAATAAAGCCAGTGGAGGTTCCTTACCTGGATCATCCATCCTCAGCCCAGGCAGAGGAGGAGGGACCCGACAGAGGATCTGTACCAAGTAACTAGATTCCCAGTCAGAAGTCACACACTGCCTGCTCTTCCACCCCAGACATCAACACCACCCGACATCACCACAAAATAGAGGAAGGACACATGATCCTTCCAGACACAAAAAAAGAGAAAGGCTCAGGTGTTAGAATAATTAACTAGAATGCATGAAGCCCTGGGTTCAATTCCCAGCACTGCATAAAACTAGACGTGGTGGGGTACATCTATGATCCCAGCACTTGGGAGATGGAAACAGGAGAATCAAGAATTCAAGGCAATCCGTGGCTACATAGTAAGTTTGAGGCTAGTCTAGGCTACATGAGACCCTGTCTCAAGAAAGAAAAGAGAACTGGATATGAATATCAGAACATTGTATCCCACCAAACTTCACAGAATGTTAAATCTTAAAATACAATAGACATTCCATAGAATAGACATGATTTCAGAATAAAAAGCCATGCCCCGCAGAAAGGACAGTGGGTAATCTTTCATCAATGTGCACATTCCTGTGGCATTTCTGCCTTTTCTCCATTTCATCCTTGACCTGTGAATATCTGACACCAAGTCGTCATGGTCTAAGAAACACCATCTGAGAACGCTCTGAGAATCCCTTGTGCTAAACCAGATGAAAAAGCCAGAAAACAGCCAGGGGCCTCCTGAAACCCTCTCCCGCCAGCATGTCCTGCACCCAGCATCTCTCTGTGGCCTTTGGAGCCTGCTTCCAACACCCAGTCTTTGATCTTCAAGACTGTGCAGCTGTTTGGTCCCAAGATAGCAAGTTCCCATACCAGCTGCATTCTCCAATGCTGTGTCTTTCCTGCCCACCTTCAGAAACCCGTATTCCTTATAGCCTTAGGATCCCCTCCTGGTCAGTCTGGATCCTCCTATCAGTCCCTAAATGTGCTCTTCCTACCCTGGGCCATTCCCCATGTCTGGCTTAACCATCAACAATGTCCCATGACCACTGGGCTGGATGTCAAAAGTATCACAGCACAAATCCAGCAGTTCTTCAGATCACCTCTGGTCACCATCTCTTTTGTTCAACCAGACATTTAGGCATCACACAGACACTTCCATCTCTCCTACAATGTGCATCTTTAAACCTTTTTCACATTTTAAGGTCCCCAAACCCATCCCTGGGCTTTTTCTGTTGGACAACATCAGAGCTCCTTGGCAGTTGAGATTTTTCAGTTGTTT
>PVHP010050408.1:0-11816 GCA_004024765.1 Zapus hudsonius
CTGCCATCAGCTGAGGATCGATCTATCAGAACACATTCATTTGTTTGTGGGGGACACCTGGATCAAACCATGACAGTCCGCCCCTGGCCCCCACAAACTAATAATCATACATGATGTAAATACAATGCATTCAGCTCAACTCTTAAGTCCCCACAGCTTTCAACTGAGCCATAATACCAAAAATAAACCCGTAATGGCATAGAACATTCACAATGCAAAACATGAAGCACAGCAAAAACGATTGACCAATACAAGATTCAAAACAAACAGGGCACCATCAATCTCTAACTCCAAGTTCAATGATTCTAACCAATAACACAAGTCTCTTGGAGATTCAGTTCCACCCCTCCAGCCTGCCTGTGTCCTGGAAACCTGGGGGCCAGGGGCGGACCAAAATGTTGGTTATCCTTTGACTCCGATGTTTCCAATTGTCTTTGGCCTTTACCTGTGGTTATTAATCACTCACAGAGATTATACTCACCTGATTAGCAAAACATGGTTAAAGAAATACAGAACATAGCTAGTTAGCAAAGCAGATCTGGTTAGAGAATAGCACCAAGGTTTAAAATAATTCTGATCAACATTTAAGTTTAGTTGTCAGGTGACAGTTTAAGCCACTTCTGGAACATAGAAAGCAGATATAAGTATCTTGTCAACTGTAATTACAGGCAGAGCATGTTAGTATACTTAAAATAACTTTAAATCAATTGATTTGGCCCAGAAATTACATTATAGGAAAAGTCAGCATAAAATCTTGGCATCTTTGAAAACGTCTCTGGCTAGTCTGTGTACTTATGCAGGTACCAATCATCCTGAAGAAACTAGAGTTTAAGTCATTTTCTCCAACAAGTTAACTTTGACTGAGACAATGGTTACACACATTTAAATAAAACAAAGCCCAGTCTTTGTTGAACTAAACCAGCCTGACTCCACCAAATATTACAGACATTTTGACTTGCATAAGGCAACTTTATAAGCAAACACCCTAACCATTGAACCATTTTATAGTTTAAAATAAAAGTAACATTTAGGTTTGTTAGAATATATTAAGCTCATACAAATTTATCAACATTATTGTACTTAGCAGGTTCTCAGAACAGGGGAGTTTTCTCAGTTCTCCTAAAAACAAAATTATGATGACTAAATTATTTTATAAGACTTAGTAACATCAATGATAGAAACCCGACAGAGCCAGGATGAGCAGGAACCATCATAATGTCCCAGTCCGGGGCTCCACAGTCCTCTTTTGGCTTTCTGGAAAGGAGACCTCACTTGTGTGTATGGATTATTAAATGACTCATATGAGCCACCAGTTAAAAGTTTGATCTCATTAGCCAGGCATGGTAGTACACACCTTTAATCCCAGCACTTAGGAGGCAGAGGTAGGAGGATCAATGTGAGTTCAAGACCACCCTGAGACTATATAGTGAATTCCAGGTCAGCCTAGGCTAGAGTGAGACCCTACCTCACCTCAAAAAAAAAAAAATTCAACCTCATTGCCTGCACATGTGTATGTACCTGAATGTCTGTGAATTCTAGTCCTATTTAGGCGTGGGTGGCCAGCTAACCACCTGCTGGTCAGCCCCATGGGTTTTGAGATTTTAGATGATGTCCCAGCACGGCTCCACTTCTATATGTGACAATTTTAGTTTGGGCAGAAATGAGGATTGAAGAGAAAGATTAAAGGTCAATGGCACCTAATTCCCTTCTGGTCAAATTATCTGTTTTGGAAGAAAAATCATCATTGTGTTTGTTTGCCTTCTAGGTTCAGGGGTGGGGCCTTTGATTATAGAGCTCACAGCAGGGCTTGGGTATAGTTCAGGGGTGGAGCAGTTGACTACAGTGTTCAGGGCAGCTCCACAGCCTCCACATACGCTGCCCTGGGACTATTAGAAGAGAAGAGAAAAAAGACAGAAAGGACCCAGGGATGGCCTGGGGGTGTCTTCAGTGGTTCATGGGTGCCCAGGGCTGATCCAAGACATGCAGGGATTCTGGTCCCCAGCTGTCAGCTGCATGGTAAGGGACTTCTGAAAGTGGAAGGCTCAGGTTACCCTGGGCATCTCCCACCAGTAGCCTTTGTTGTGGCTATGTAAGCCTCTGGGTGTAAACAGGTAATGACTCAGTCCCTTGGGCACCTTGCCAAGACAGCTAAATTTTAAAGTTTAGGAAAACAGTCTCCTCAAAGCCAGACAAGCTGGAACGATCCCCTCCCCCACTTCCAGTTCTCTTTCCTTGATTCATTTTCACTTCCCTTCCCAGATAACAGCTTTTGGATGGTGCCCCTTGGGGTCATGAGCCTGGTTTCTGAGCATCTGATTATTGTTAGTCACCTTGCTCCTATGGTTATTCCACTGGGACTTATGGACCAAGGCTCAGGGAGGGGGAGAAGGGGCTGGTGCTTTAGTGTCCCTCTCCTCAGTTTGATGGAGGATTGAGAGCTGGCAGGGCCTGGACCTCCTCTGGCTCTGCTCACCCAGCATGGAGGGACCTGGCTATGATTCTCCCGCATGTCATCCCAGATCACAGAAAGCAGAGTGACAAGGCAAGGGGAGTTGCACAGACAGAATGGTGGGCAGGGAGTAAGCCAATCTTGAAAATTCCAAGGAAAATGGTTTGTTCCCTGAAGGTATCCATCTGGTGTAGGATTTTGGTGTTTGGGAGGAGTCTTCCAGACTTGTGAACCCCAATTTTGGAGTTCTTATTGTATTTTTAACAAAGAATTGGTAAAACAGAGTTGATAAGATAAATTATGGACTATTGAGTTTATTTAAGGAGAAATTATAATTCATGAGATTTATTTAGGGGAAATTGGTATTTAGGAAGAGGCTGGAGCAATTCCACCTACACGTGGAAGACAGGATATAGAAAGAAGTCCATGCAAAGAGATGTAGGAGCAACATGCACTGGTGTGGGAGGCAAGGCTAACAGCGTCGGCCCTGAACTTCCACAGAGGGAAAGAGTGAAAGCACTAGAGCGACTAGTAAAGAAAGTCAAGAGTGATGACACCCACCGTAGACTCAGATCAAAGATAAATGATAACATATAATCAAAATGAGAAGTTACTCCAAAGCATGGCAGATGAGAGTCAAATAGAAATGCCCAGGCTGAGGGGGAGCCTTTTCTCCATCTGGGCAAAGGGAGGCAGACTTACATGTGTCCAGACAGGCAAGCATTTATAGTCAATTAAAAATGGATTCTGTCATCAGACTCAAGTATGGAAGGGGCCGACCTGATTGGTTTGCAAATTCAGAGGGTGACCCAAAGGCTAGCCCACCTAGGTAGTATGCTAGACTATGGCCAGCAGCCATTGCGGATGGAACTGGATCAGACACAGTTCCATTCCTGCCTAGGTCAGGTGGCATCTTGCTCTCTCTTTGGGCTCCTGTCCCTAACTAAAACTGCCTAAAAGAAGCTAGCTTTCTCCTGCCTCTTTCACAGCTATGTGTATGTGTGGATATGGGGGTGGGGGAAGGTGGTGCGCTCCTTTAAGTCGGCTGAAAATGGTGGGGGCACACGAGGTGATAATATAAATGGAAGCTTTTCCTGCCAGTTTGTAAATGTGAATGAATGGTGGTTTCCAGGGCAAACATTCTCAACAGCAAAGCCCTGTCCCTTGCCTGTGTGGGTTCGCAGACCCCTCTGGCTTCTCCCACCCTGCTTCTCCCGTACCCCACTCTCCTCCCCTTGGCCTCACCAAGAGTCCACTTTCATCCATCTGACTGGAGTGAAGACAGATCGGGGGCTCTAGCCCCCCATTCCTGCCAGTGCCCACTTCCCAAGGGAAGGCCCACACCACACCCTTCCTAGTCCCATAGACGAGGGCTGCTTGAGGACTGTCCCCAGTGTGGCTGACAGTGAACAAGACACCATCTGTCCACTAGGTCCTGCTCTCCTGAAGGACAGTTTTGAAAGGAATGTAGATGGCAGTGGTGCCTGTGGAGCCCACATTCACATGGCCAAGGAAGGCTGGTTTTGAGGATGTTCAGAAGTTGTTGACATATTTAGCATCAAAATCACCATCTGCCTGGAACAGGCTGGTCTCTCACAACACAGTTAACCTTCTGTTTTCACTTCAGCTGTTCTAGAAACTGAAATAATGTAGATCACACATATTTAAGTTGCAGTTAGAAGACAGCTTTCTAGTAGGGAGTAAGAAAAGGGACTTAGCTCTTAAAGTCCTTCTTGCTGCTTTCTTTTATGTAAGTTGAGGTTTCTGATGTCTGCCTACCAGGTATTCCCAGAAAGGAGACTGTGTGTCATCCAGCTGGCTGCTGAGAAGCAGAGAAGCTGATAGGATTGAGCTTTTGACAGCAGGAGCACTGGACAGAAAAGTCACTGTCCTAGTCTGCCTTGGATATTTATTCACCACTGTGTTCTTAGTGCGAGGGACTGAGTGCAAAATAAATGAGTCCTCCTGTAACAGGGGAGCTGGGGATTAGAACTTAGAGAGTACCCAGCAATTTCCAATGCACCTCAGAACTTAAGGAGTACCTGAATTCTTATCTATAAAATTAAAATATTAAAATTATAGACCACCAGAGGATATGGTATGGTGGGAGACTTTATTTTTTGAAAATGGGAACTTACAGAGATCTCCAGTCACCAGCGTGGGGAGAACACACGGGAGAGGTTTTAAACAAAATCTATACTGCTCAGCCAAACAAGCAGAAGAAGGAAAGATCATGAGAAGGAAAGGTTCATGTGGGAAAGAAACCCAGCCCCTTACCATAGCCATTAGGCTGTGTTGGGGGTCCTTACCCTGTCCTTCTTCTAGCCTGCCATGTTGGGAAGAGAGGCTGGATTTCCTGTTTCAGTGAATTAATGACCTGGACCAGGTATGTCAGAGAGATAGCTGGTTGGTTCATACCTAACCAATCAGTTTCAGAATTTAGGTTTGAACTCTAGCTGGAGACACCTCCCACTCGGGGGAGGGGTCAGTCATGGAATCTATGGAACTTGTCACAGTATGGGAACTGTGATTATTATAAGGTCTTGTAGGGAGTAAGCGTGGGCTTGACATTCAGCAAAGCCTACAATGGCCAGTTGGCTCTGGGGGAGATGTTCACTTTCCAATTTATCTTACTTTCATTTAAATATATATTTAACTGATTCCTAAACACACAAAAAATGTATATGTTAATGGGATACCATGTGGTGTTTAAAAATTTTTTTTATTTATAAGCAGAGCTAAAGATAGATAGATATATTTATTTAGAAGAGAGATAAAGATAGAAAGAAGAGAGATAGACAGAGTGGGCACACCACAGTCTCTAGCTGCCTCAGATGAACTCCAGATGCATGTGCCACTTTGTACATTTGGTTTTACATGAGTGCTGGGGAGTCGATCCTGGGCCATTAGACTTTGCAGGCAAGCACTTTAACAGCTGAGCCACCTCTCCTGCCCCATGTGGTGTTTTGATACTTGTGGACACTGATGTTTAAGTCAGTTAAACATTTCTCAGTTTTTTATGGTTAAAAAATTTTAAATCTTCTAGTTTTTTGAAGGTTATTTACAGTTACGGTTAGTACTCATTGATCAACCTCTTCCTGTCTCTCCCTCCCACCTTCTGTTCCGAGCCGAAGGTAAACATTGTACTCAGCTTCTGGAGATGAACTTTTTTGCATTTAAACTTAAATGCACTGAACATAACTGGCTCTGGGGAAACTTGGGTTCATCTTGAGGGACCTTACCTTCCATTCTTACAGCTTGGGAACTGGGGCATTAGTGGGGCTTTCCTGTGCTTTCAGGCTCCCCTTGGAGGAAGTACAGGCTCCTTTGTTGTGTATGTTCTTTAAAATATCTCATCCACATGAGATATTTCAAAGATATTTCACCTTTTAAAGTATGCCATTTGAATTTTTACTATATTTATAGTACTGTGCAACCATCACCACAACCAATTTTGTAACAGTTTTATCACCACAAAGAAAAGCCCAATGTCATGAGAGCATTCTTTTTCCCTCTCCCCCAATCTCTGAGCAGCCACTGATCTACTTTTTCAGTGGACTGTCCTGCCTGGCCTTGAGGTGTAAACATTCTCAGGCTTATTAATAAACCACATGTTACAATGTATGGTACCTACTCCTTTTTTGGTGGCTGAGTAATTTTCACCTTATTAAAAGGATATATAGTATTTTGTTTATATATTCATTACTTGATGGGCATATGGACTTTTTTGGTTTATGATTGGATAATTCTGCTGTGAATATTTGTGTGCAATTTGTGAGTGAATGTAAGTTTTCAATTCTCCTGGGTTTGTAATCCAAGTATAGAATTTCCAGGAAAATTGTGAATCTACTTTTACCTGTTAGACTGTTTTCCACATTTGCGTCTTAGTGGTTCACGGGAACCCTGGTGCAATATCCTGTTCTTCCAGAACCAGTAGCATGTGGGCAGTGCGTCAAATTCTGTTGTCAGGTCAGGATGAAGCCTGGTGCCCAATGGAGCACAGCTGTGGAATCCTCTGGATGCGACCTGGGGAACAGAGACCTCCTTCAGCATTTTTTCTTCAGGACTTTTCCTTTCAAAAGAATTCACATACTTCCTAATTTAAGCTGCCAAAGGGTTGGGTTTTGCCCTCAGGGCATCTTTTCTGTTGTCCCAGTGCAGAGCACTTGGCTTATCTTTCATGGTAGCAATCTCTTCAACATGTACAGTTACAGTCTCTGGGCCTGGGACTTCAAATTTGCTTCCATTTCTTTCAGTGTTAAATCCTGTATTTCATTGCTTTCTGCTGTGTATTTTCCTCTCTTTCATTGTAGACCAGGAAAGAGAAACCATGCCATAGATACAATGCTTTTCTGCCTTGAAATTTCCTCTGCTAAACACATTAGTCCAGCATTTTTCAAATTTTTTTTTTTTTTTTTGGTTTTTCGAAGTAGGGTCTTGCTTTAGCCCAGGCTGACCTGAAATTCACTCTGTAGTCTCATGCTGGCCTCGAACTCATGGCGATCCTCCTACCTCTGCCTCCTGAGTGCTGGGATTAAAGGCCACCACGCCTGGCCTTATTTTTATTTTTATTTATTATTTTATTTTTGAGGTTGAGTCTCATTTTAGCTCAGGCTGACCTGGACTCACTGTAGCCCAGGCTAGTCTTGAACTCATGGTGATCCTCCTACCTCAGTCTCCCAAGGTCTAGAATCAAAGGCATATTCTACCATGCCCTGCCTAGTCCATTACTTTTAAAAAAAAATTGTTTGTTTGTTTATTTATTTGCAAGCAGAGGGAGGGAGAGAGGAAGACAGAAAATGGGTGTGCCAGAGTCTCTAGCTACTGCAGACAAACTCCTGATATATGCACCACTTTGTGTATCTGTTTCTACGTGGTCACTGTGTGTAATGGTTAGGTTTTGTTGTCAGCTTGATCTTTTTAATTATCTTGGGTGGGCCTCTGAGGATGTTTACAGGAAGGCAGCCTCTTATTAGGGGATAGGATGTAAGGAAGCTCAGGAGAGCTAGAAATTAGCATCCCTTCCTGTGTGGGCAATGAAGGAAGGAAATTTCAGAGACTCAGGAAGCCATTAAGTCTGGGACAGGGTTGTAAGACCTTGCCCTAAGGCTGTATAAAGGGGATGGAGATTTTTCTCCTAGGTCCCCTGCCTGTTTTGTTGTTGTTGTGTGTGTGTGGTGGTGGTGATGGGTTTTTCTCTCTGCTTGGACCAGTGACAGGGGAGCAGCCTCTTTCACTGTTATGAAACTTCCCCTGAATCTGTAGCTTCAATAAATCCCTTCTTCCCATAACTTTACTGGTTTGGAGGTTCATCCCAATGGCATGTGGCTGACTGCGATACTTGGGAACTAAACCCTAGGTTGTAAGGTTTTGCAGGCATATGCCTTAACCACTGAGCAATCTCTCCAACCCGGCCCAGTACATTTAACTTTTTTCAAGTTATTAGGACATGGGCAGAATGCAGCCAGAGTATTGCATAAAGTGCCTCTAGCTCAGCTCCTGATAAAGTTTGTATTACCCCTCTGGAACCTCATGAGTCAAGCTATATCATGGCAGGGAAGGCACAGCGGCAAGAGCATGAAGTAGCTTGAGGCAGGTCCACTGCAAAGAAGCAGAGCTCGAGCGCAAGGATGAATGCTCAGCTAACTCTCTTTTGTATAGAGTGCAAGGACTCAGCCCATGGGATGATACCGACCACAGCTTGGGTGCTTCCTCCCACCTCAGCGAACTTAATAAAAAATCCCTCACAGACACAACCAGAGGTTTGTTTCCATAGTAAGTCTAAATCCTGTCAGGTTGACAAGCAAATATTAACCATTACAGCGACCATTCTCGGAGTTACTTGAACCAGGAAAGAATGCTTGTTTTGGTTCATGAGTTCATCAAATTCTATGATATTTCCTCAATGCTTGCTCTAAGGGTTGCTTAAGAGACTTAACTATCAGGTTGTCCTAGTGGGTTTAAAGGGATTTTCCTTAGTGATTTTTTCACTTCTCCTGTCTGTTGTTCTCTCTCCAAACTTTCCCAGGGATCTTGAGGCAAGAGCACAGAATGAGTTCTTCCGAGCTTTCTTCAGGTTGCCGAGGAAGGAGAAGCTGCATACTGTCGTGGACTGCTCCCTCTGGACACCCTTCAGTCGCTGTCACACTGTGGGGCGGATGTTTGCCTCTGATAGCTACATCTGCTTTGCCAGCAGAGAGGATGGCTGCTGTAACGTTGTCCTGCCACTCAGAGAGGTAGACCCAGCCTTACCCCTCCAGTTCTCTACTCTGTACTTTCTGCAGTGGCTTATATTATTACTTTTAACATTGCTGTAGGCAAATACTTTGATAAGAAAATGCATGAAAGGAAGAAGGGCTTTTTTCAGTTTGAGGTTGCAGTCCATCACAGCAGGGAAGGCATGGCAGCAGGATCTTGAAGCAGCTGCTCACAGGAGTCAGAGTTATGAATGCCGACGCTCAGCTACCTTTCTCCTTTATATTCAGTCTTGGACCCCAGCCCATGAATAGCTCCACCTATAATTAGAAGAGATTCTCCCACCTCAACTTAATCTAGAAAAATCCTTCACAGATATGCTGAGATTTGTTTCCATGGGGATTCTAAATCCTATTGAATTAACGACCAGAGATTAATAATCACATGCCCACCCCTTGTCAACTTGACACTGAACATAACACTGTTAAGCCATAATCTTCCTTACTTCCCATTCCACCTAAATTAAAAAGTCGCTGCAGGTTTTAACAGTTCCAATTCTGTACAAAGGTAAATCCATAACTGTGAGCTCCTATAGCATTAGAGAATGCTACATACTTATAACTTGCATCAATATAGAGCATGCTTTTCTAATCCATAAGGGAAGAGTAGCATAGCAAGGAATGATCAGACCGAAGCAAAACTGAAATCCATCCATGCCAGCACCTGGGTTCACGGTGATATCATCGGGGCTCTAAAGTGCTTGAGTTGCCCCATGCTATATCTTTTCTGCCTGTAGCACTCATGACCTCTCTCCTGCACTCTGGCTCTGACAGATGTGCTATGGCTCACTTCATAGTTTCATGTATTGGCCTCTTAGGACCTCCTTGTAGGACTTAGACCCTGATACACATTGCCAAGCCTCGGCCATTCTCTGGACTTGTGGCACAAGCTTCCGTAACCCCTTCAATTTTGCATCTTTCATGCCTACAAAACTAGTATCATGTGACTTGACAAGGCAAGCTTGGAATGTAACCTGGCCCCTTGGACCACAGGGGTAGCAGCCTCTTTATATCTTTGAGGCAGACTGACCTTGCCCAGGTTGTGTGTTTCAGTAAGGAACTTACTTCACATGAGTTTGGATGGTGATGAAATGGAACCTCCAGCGGATGTGTTTTGGCTTCTTGGGCACCAGTTCTACTGTCCCAGTACAATGCAGAAGGCCTGTTTAATGTGCCAGTCAGTTTAACAATTACAGCTTCTTTATCAACGCCAGCCTGAATGCTATTCCATCTTGAGATTTCTTCCACCAAACAAGTTAGCCCATAACATTTGGGTTAAGCATCCCTCAAGTTCCCAGGTTTCAAGCAAAATGTAGCCAGTTTCTTTGACAGCGTGTAATACAAACTGCTTCTAGCCCAGTTCCTGATAATGCTCTCCTCTGAATGAAACTCTCACCAAACTTCTCCACATTCCTCCTGAAAACTAGTTCCAAAGGCCTGCAGACAGCATACAGCCCACTTCTCAGCACCAGTTTTCTGAATTATTTATTTTACCTGTCACTGTGACCAAATACCTATCAGGAAGCAGCTTAAGAAAGAAAGGTTTATTGTGGCTCACACTTTTGAGGAGATACATAGTGGGGGAAGCATGTCGACAGGAGCAGGTCCCTTGCTCATACGGCATCCACAGTCAGGGAGAAGCAGTGAGCAGTGTGCTGTGTGGGGCAAGGCTATCAAAGCTCCAGGCCTTCCCCTATTGGCCTGTTTCCTCCAGCAAGGCTCTACCTCTTAAAGATTTCAAAACCTTCCCAAACTGTCACCAGCTGAGGACCAAGTGCTCACACAGAATTTATGTGGTACGTTTTAAATTCAAACCATAGCATGACCTTCACCTCTCAACACATGTACGTACATGAGTCTTTTTTGTGACTGGGATAAAATACTTCAGACCAAGCAAACTTAAAAGAAGTTTAACTCATAGTTTTCAGGCACAAGAATGTAGTGCCAAGCCTCTGCCCAGCTCTGGTGAAGGTGTCCTCCTACATGGCAACACAGTGGCTGGAGACATCACATGGTGAGACAGGAAGCCAGAGAGCAGGGAGGAGCCAATCTTGTTCTTTTTTTGTGACAACCTATCTTTTAGGAACTAACTGGGACCTTGCGAGAGCTAAGTTAATCCTTTCTGAGGGTAATGCCCCTAGAGTCATAACAAACAACCTCCAAGTAGGCTCTATCTTTTAAAGGCCCATTACCTCTTAATACTAATCTGTGGGCCTTTGGTGATACACTGAAACCGTATCCAAACCACATGTTGTAGTCAGCTTTCTCATTGATGGAAAGAATGGTTTATTTTGGCTTATGCACTTGAGGGGAAGCTCCACGATGGCAGGGAAAACAATAACATGATCAGAGGGTGGACACAGTGCTCTGTCACAGCACTGCAAACAGCAGCAGGAAGGTGTGCCAAAAACTGGGGAGGGGAAGCCAGCTATAACCTCCATTAGCCTGCTTCCAATAACATAGCTCCAATAAGGTTCCAGTACCCAAACTATCATCAGCTGGGGTTCAAGCATTCAGAACACATTAAGTTTATGGGGGACACCTGAATCAAGTCACCAGAATCCACCCCTGATCCCCCATAAAGTGATAACCATACACAATGTAAAATACAATGCATTAAATCCAACTTTTAAAAATCCCCAGTTTTTTATCCATCCCAGTGATATTCAAACATCCCCATAATCTACTGAGCCATAATACCAAAACAACAATGACAACAAAACAAAATGTCACAGCAAATTCATACCGCAAAAGATGACATTGGGCATTGCAAAGACAGATTGAACCAATAGAAGATTTGAAATAAACAGGGCAACTTCAAACTCTATAACTCCAAGTCCAATAATTCTAGCCAGTAAAGAATCTTTAGAGTTCCAATGCGGAAGAGGGGGCGGAAAGATTGTGAGAGCCGTGGTGGGGGAGATTATCCAGAGGCATGGCCAGGAGAACCTGGCTGAATACTAGGCTATCCATGGTCCCCTGTCACAAGGACTGATCCAGACGACCCATGGAGGAGGTTATCCAGTGGAGGGGGGAGGGGAGGGCAGTGGGGAATTGGGGAGAACAACTCATTGTTTGCCCACTAAATGTTGTAACTCATTATGGACAATAAA
>PVHP010050409.1:0-11821 GCA_004024765.1 Zapus hudsonius
TGAGCTGCCAGTACTGGATGACATTTTCCCGCAATGTGAGTAGCCGAGCTGGAGGGGCTGAATTGAATCTCCAAGAGACTTATTGAACTTGGAGTTAGAGATTGATAGTGCCCTGTTTGTTTAAAATCTTTTATTGGTCATTCTGTTTTTGCTGTGCCTCATGTTTTGCATTGTGACTGTTCTGTGCCATTACGGGTTTATTTTTGGTATTATGGCTCAGTTGAAAGCTGTAGGGACTTAAGTGTTGAGCTGAATGAATTCTATTTACATCATTTATGATTATGAGTTTGTGGGGGCCAGGGGCGGACTGTCATGGTTTGATACAAGTGTCCCCCACAAACAATTGAATGTGTTCTGATAGATCAATCCTCAGCTGATGGCAGTTTGGGTTTTACAACCTCGATGAAGCTGTGTTGTTGGGGGCGGGCTTATGGGGTTATAAGCCAGCTTCCCCTTGCTTGTATTTGGCATACCTTCCTGCCACTGTTTGCAGTGATGTGGCAGAGGTGATGTTCAGCCAGCCCTCTGCTCATGCCATCATTTTCCCTACCAGAATGGAGTCTCCCCTCGAGTCCGTAAGCCAAATAAACCCATTCCTCTACAAGCAGCTTTTGCTTGGGTTCTTCCTGAGCAGCAACTAGAATGCTGACCTCAACACTTGGTTAGTGATATTCCCAGGTATTTTATTTTATTTGAGGACAGTTTCTCTGATGTCTTTTTCCGAATGTTTGTCTTCTGTATATAGAAAGGCTACTGATTTTTGTGTGTTAATTTTGTATCCTGCCACTCTGCTAAAGGCATTGATCACCTTCAGGAGATTACTAATACTGTTCTTTGGATCTGATATATATAAGATCATGTCATCTGCAAAGAGGGATAGTTTGATATCTCCTCTCTGATTTGTATCCCTTTTATGCTGTTCTCTTGTCTTATTGCTTGGGATAGAACTTCAAGCACTATGTTAAATAGCAGTGGTGAGAGTGGGCATCCCTGTCTTGTTCCTGAGTTGAGGGGGAAGTCCTTGAGTCATTCCCCATTGAGGATGATTTGTGCTTTAGGAGATCTGTATATTGACTTTATCATGTTGAGGTATAGGCCATCTATGCCTATTCTTTACAGGGTTTTGAACATGAAGTGGTGTTGAATTTTGTCAAAACCCTTCTAAGCATCAATGGAGATGACCATGTGGTTTTTGCTATTGAGTTTGTTAATGTGGTGAATTATATTAATCGATTTGCTAATGTTGAACCATCCCTGCATCACTGGGATGAAGCCGACTTGGTCAGGGTGAATTATAGACTTGATATGTGTTTATATTCGGTTTGCTAGGACTTTGTTTAGGATTTTTGCATCCATGTTCATCAGGGATATGGGTCTGTAGTTTTCTTTCTTTATTACATCCTTGTCTGGTTTGGGAATTAATGCGATGGTAGCTTCATAAAAGGAGATTGGAAGCCTACCCTCTTTTTCTATATCCCTGACAGGCTTCAACAAGAGAGGTTTCAGTTCTATGATGAAGGTTTGGTAGAATTCAGCTGAGAAACCATCTGGACCTGGGCATTTCCGTTTTGGGAGGTTCTTGATTACCAATTCAATCTCTGTGATTGTTATCGGATTTTTTAGGGTCTTTATCTGCTCTGGTCTGAGCTTTGGAAGTTGGTAGGTGTCCAGGAATTTATCCATTTCTTCCAGGTTCTCTAAATTTGTAGAGTAGAGGTTTTGGAAGTATGACCTAATGATACATCCAATCTCTTCAGTGTGATCTCACCCTTGTCATTTTTTATTTTGTTAATTTGGGCTTTCTCAGTTTTTCATTTGATTAATTTGGCCAGGGGTTTGTCAATCTTATTGACTTTTTCAAAGAACCAACTCTTTGATTTATCTATTTTCAATCATTTTCTTTGTTTCCAAGTCATTAATCTTAGCTCTGATCTTAACTATTTCCTTGCGTCTTTAGTTCCTAGAGTTGGATTTTTCCATCTGTTCTAATGATCTTAGGTATGAGGATAGTTGGTTCATTTGAGATTCTCTGTCTTTGTTATGAAGGCATTTATTGCAATGAATTTCCCCCTTAGAACTGCCTTCATTGTGTCCCACAAGTTCTGAAAGGATGAATCCTCATTATCATTTGTTTCTAGGAAGTTCTGGATTTCCTGTCTGATTTCTTGTTTGACCCATTCATTGTTCATGAGCGAGTTGTTCAGTCGCCAGTATCTGTTGAAATTTTTGGATCCTCTCCCATTGTTCATTTCTAGCTTTAATGTGTGTGGTCTGATATGCTGCAGGGGATTACATTGATCTTTCTGAATTTGCTGAGTGATGATTTATGACCTAGAATATGGTCAATTTTGGAAAAAGTTCCATACGCCGCTGAGAAGAATGTGTAGTCTGTTTCCTTGGGGTGAAATGTTCTGTAGATGTTTGTTATCCCTCATTTGTCAATTGTGCCATTTAGCAGCTGATATCCCTGCTTGTCTGTTGTTTTTAAGATGTGTCTAGGGATGACAGTGGAGTGTTAAAGTCACCTATTATGATGGTGTTGGCATCTATATATGCTTTGCTTTTGAGTAATTTGTGCCTAATGAACTGAGGGGCCCTTGCATTTGGTGCATACATATTTAGTATAGTGATGTCTTCTTGCTGTATTGTTCCCTTGATGAGTAGGAAGTGGCCATCATCCTCCTTTTTTATTGCTGTTGGCTTATAGTCTATTTTGTCAGATATTAGAGTAGCCACACCTGCTTTTTTATTTTTCCCACATGCCTGAAAAATTGTTTTCCACCCTTTTATTCTCAGTAGGTTATTGTCTTTAGTGATAAGGTGTGTTTCTTGTAGGCAACAGACGGAAGGGTCCATTTTCCTGATCCAACCTGCTATCCTGTATCTTTTTATAGGAGAGTTGAGTCCATTTACATTCAAAGTTATAACTGTGAGGTTTGCCATATTGCGGAGTAATATGGAGGTTGGTTTCTGAACTATTGCTGCTCCTTTGTGTTACCTTCTTTGTTCTCTGTTCCTTTCCTGGGGTCGGGTATTTATTTCATCTGCAAGGGATATCTCATGAAGTATCTTTTGCAGGTTTGGCTTTGTGCTCAAGTAATTGTAAAGCTGATTATTCTCGTGGAATGCTTTTATTGCTCCATCAATTATGATGGATAACTTTGCTGGGTACAGTAGTCTAGGTTGGAATCGTTCTTCTTTAGGCCTAGAATCGCTTTTTTGCAAGCTCTCCTGGCTTGTCAAGTTTTTATTTCCCTCGAATTCTCCTCAGGATGATGGAAGCAACCCAAAAAGAAGTAGCAGAAAACAAAAACCATCTTGAAATAATAAGAACATCCCTAGAATCTCTTACTAACAGGATTATACACTGGGAAAAACAGAACCTCAGACATGGAAGACAAAACAGAGGAGAATTCGTGTGAAATCAGAAACTTGACAAAATTCAAAAGAGCAAGTGAACAAGACTCAAGGGAAATGTTGGATACCATAAAAAAAAAACTAATCTCAGGATTATGGGAATCCCAGAAGGAGAAGAAAGCCAAGCTAGGGGCATAGAAAACATTTTCAACATAATTATGCAAGAAAATTTTCCATTCTTGGCAAGAGATAGTCCTGTACATCTAAAAGAGATATGGAGGACCCCAAACAAATTGGACCAAAGGAGTAACAACCCAAGACATATCTTAGTTACAATGCCAAACATTGAGGATAAAGAGAGAGTCCTTAGAGCAATGAGAGAAAGGAAACTCACGTATAAAGGAAAACCCATCAGAATCACTCAGAATTCTCCAGAGAAACTTTAAAAGCCAGGAGAGCTTGGAACAAAGCGATTCTAGGCCTAAAGAAGTACGGATTCCAACCTTGACTACTGTACCTAGCAAAGTTATACATCATAATAGATGGAGAAATGAAAGTATTCCATGAAATTAACCAGCTCTACAGTTACTTGAACACAAAGCCAAAACTTCAGAAGATACTTCATGAGATATCCCACATAGATGAGACAAATATCCGACCTCAGGAAAGGAACAGAGAACAAGCAAGGTAACATCAAAGAGATAACAACAATAGCTCAGATACCAACTTCCATATTCTCTCCAACATGGCAGGGTTTAAAGCAACCTTACAGTTATAACTTTGAATGTAAATGGACTCAACTCTCCTATAAAAAGACACAAGATCGCAGGTTGGATCAAGAAAATGGACCTTTCCATATGTTGCCTTCAAGAAACACACCTTATCACTAAAGACAGTAACTTACTGTGTGAAAAAGGGTGGAAAACAATTTTCCAGGCATGTGGGAATAATAAAAAAGCAGGTGTAGCTACTCTAATATCTGACAAAATAGACTTTAAACCAACAGCAATAAAAAAGGACGATGATGGTCACTTCCTACTCATCAAGGGAATGATACAACAGGAAGATATCACTATAGTAACTATGTATGCACCAAATGCAAGGATCCCTCAGTTCATTAAGCATAAATTACTCAAAAGCAAAGCAGATATAGATGCCAACACCGTCATAGTAGGAAACTTTAACACTCCACTGTCATCACTAGAGAGATCGTCCAAACAAAACACAAGCAGGGAAATAAAGTTACTAAATAGCACCATAGACAAACTATGGATAACAGACAACTACAGAACATTCCACCCCAAGGACACACATTACACATTCTTCTCAGCAGCGCACGGAACTTTTTCCAAAATTGACCATATTCTGCGCCATAAATCATCCCTCAGCAAATTCAGAAAGATCAATGTAATCCCCTGAATCATATCAGACAACAATGCATTAAAGGTAGAAATTAACAATGGGAGAGGATCCAAAAATTCCAACAGATACTGGCGACTGAACAGCTCGCTCCTGAACATTGAATGGGTCAAACAAGAAATCAGACAGGAAATCCAGAACTTCCTAGAAACAAATGATAATGAGGACACATCCTTTCAGAACTTGTGGGACACAATGAAGGCAGTTCTAAGGGGGAAGGAAATTCATTGCACTAAATGCCTTCATAACAAAGACAGAGAAGTCTCAAATTAACCAACTATCCTCACACCTAAGGTCATTAGAACAGATGGAAAAATTTAACCCTAGGAGCTCGAAACACAAGGAAATAATTAAGATCAGAGCTGATATTAATAACTTGGAAACAAAGAAAACAATTGAAAAAAACAAACAAATCCAAGAGTTGGTTCTTTGAAAAAGTCAATAAGATCGACAAACCCCTGGCCAACTTAATCAAACGAAAAACTGAGAAAGCCCAAATTAACAAAATAAAAAATGACAAGGGTGAGATCACAAAAGATCCTGAAGAGATTGGAAGAATCATCAGGTCATACTTCCAAAACCTTTACTCCGCAAAATTAGAGAACCTGGAAGAAATGGATAAATTCCTGGACACCTACCAACTTCCAAAGCTCAGACCAGAGCAGATAAAGATCCGAAACAATCTGATAACAATCACAGAGATTGAATCGGTTATCAAGAACCACCCCAAACAGAAAAGCCCAGGTCCAGATGGTTTCTCAGCTGAATTCTACCAAACCTTCATCACAGAACTGAAACCTCTCTTTTTGAAGCTTGTCAGGGACATAGAAAAAGAGGGTAGGCTCCCAAACTCCTTCTATGAAGCTACCATCGCCCTAATTCCCAAACCAGGCAAGGATGTAACAAGAAAAGACAACTACAGACCCATATCCCCGGTGTACTTGGATGCAAAAATCCTAAACAAAATCTTAGCAAACCGAATACAAACCCACATCACGACTATAATTCACCCTGACCAAGTTGGCTTCATCCCAGGGATGCAGGGATGGTTCAACATACGCAAGTCGATAAACATAATTTACCACATTAACAAACTCACCCGCCAAAACCACATGGTCATCTCAATTGATGCTGAGAAGGCTTTTGCCAAAATTCAACATCACTTCATGTTCAAAACCCTGGAAAGAATAGGCATAGATGGCCTATACCACAAAATGATAAAGTCTATATACAGATCTCCTAAAGCACAAATCATCCTCAATGGGGAAAGACTCAAGGAATTCCCCCTCAACTCAGGAAAAAGACAGGGATGCCCACTCTCTCCACTGCTATTTAACATAGTGCTTGAAGTTCTAGCCCAAGCACTAAGACAGGAGAATAGCATAAAAGGGATACAAATCGGAAAGGAAGAAGTCAAACTATCCCTCTTTGCAGATGATATGATCTTATATATATCAAACCAAAAGAGCAGTATTATTAAACTCCTGAATGTGATCAATGCCTTCAGCAGAGTGGCAGGATACAAAATTAACACACAAATATCAGTAGCCTTTTTATATACAGAAGACAAACATTCGGAAAAAGACATCAGAGAAACTGTCCCGTTCTCTATATACTCAAATAAATTAAAATACCTGGAAATATCACTAACCAAGGTAGTGAGAGACTTATATAAGGAAAATATTGAAACACTCAAGAGGGAAATAGAGGAGGATGTGACGACTCATTGTTTTCCCATTAAATAATGTAACTAAAAAAAAAAGATAAAATCATCTGCAAACAGAAAAAAAAGAAAGAAAAAAATTTGCCCCCCCAAAAAGATAAAGAAATCCTGTCTCAAAAAAGTTATGCCATAAACAGTACCATCAAGAGAGTGAGAAGACATGCAATAGGAAATTATTTGCAATTCATTACTTGCTAATGGTCCAGGATCCAGATATAAAGTGTTATAGTTTCAATATAAAGAGTTTTTATATTTCAACAAAAAAATGAGTAAGGTAATTTTAAAATGAACAAATGATTTGAGTAGACATTTATCCAAATGGCACTTAAGAAAAGTGTTCAGCCCATGCATGGTGGTGCACTCCACCTTTAATCCCACTCAGGAGGCGGAGGATCACCATGAGTTCTAGATCAGCCTGAGACTACATAGTGAATTCCAGCCTGTACTAGAGTGAGACCCTCCTTCAAAAAATAAAAAAGTTCATGAGTGAGTTGTTTAGTCGCCAGTATCTTTTGAAATTTTTGGATCCTCTCCCATTGTTAATTTCTAGCTTTAATATGTTGTGGTCTGATATGATGCAGGGTATTACATTGATCTTTCTGATTTTGCTAAGGGATGATTTATGGCCCAGTATATGATCAATTTTGGAAAAAGTTCCATGCACTGCTGAGAAGAATGTGTAATCTGTGTCCTTGGGGTGGAATGTTCTGTAGATATCTTTCATCCCTAGTTTGTCTATGGTGCCATTTAGCAGCTTGATTTCCCTGCTTGTCTGTTGTTTCTACAATCTGTCTAGGGATGACAGTGGAGTGTTAAAGTCTCCTACTATGATGGTGTTGGCATCTATATCTGCTTTGCTTTTGAGTAATTTATGCATAATTAACTGAGGCTACTAAAAGTAGAATCTAGGTAACCCAGAAATCTGTATATTTGTTAACCTACATTGATCTCACTCTCCAATGGAGAATGTCTTTGTATTTTTCAGGATGCAGCGAGAGAGCTGGGGCCCATCTAACCCTACCAACTGACTATAGGCCGATAACTGAGATTCTGGCAAAAGAGGAGCCACCACAGTCATGCTGTGGAGGATCCATATGGAGCCCCACAGAGAAGGACAGGATGAACAAGAGATCCATAGCCACAGCCATTCAACCAACTCTGGATAAACCAAATGTGTTTGTGTTTTTCAGGATGCAATGAGAGAGCTGTGGCCCGTCTAACCCTACCAACCAACCGTAGGCCGATGGCTGTGATCCTGGCAAGAGAGGAGCCACCACAGTCATATCGGGGAGGATCCATAGGGAACCCAGCAGTAAAACCTCAAGTCTACAGCACACTAATTTAAATATCCAATTACATACTTATTACTTTAATGAAAGTGTGTTGAAATAAAGCATCACTGCCCAGAGCTTTATAAAACAACCCATCTAAACCAGTATATTTTTAAAAACTAAAAAGGTCCTTAATCATTATTTTATAGTTCTATATTTTCAGGGTAGATGTTGACATTGTACAATTGTTCCATAACCAAATGTTAAGTTATTCTTGTTCACAATTTTCCTTTTCCATTTTCGAAGAATTCCATCTACAGCTGCATTTATAACGAACTCTCTGCTAGCAAAACCCCAGTATTTTAAAGAAGGTTTGTAAATAGGTTTGAAGAGTACATGTGGGCACTGGAGACCTGGCTGGGTTAATTAATTCTTTTTTCAGGAATTAGAACCTACACAAATAGGCCAGCTGGGGGTGAATGTTTTCTTTGAAAGTGATAATTATATGCCTTACCCATTGTTTGCATGCCTACATCTCCCCCAGCCAGATTCCCCACAATTCATAAGCGCAATATCAGCAGAGGTTTTTTCCCTCCTCCTGGGAAAATGAACATGTAGATGAGATGAGATAGCAACTGTGGATAACATGCCCAGTTTGAAGTGTGGATGATACATACAGATGGTTACAAAGAGGAGACTGTGCTTTTGCTAAATACAGCTATGTGAAAGTCACTGCCTCAATTCACACCTCCCTTCTTTTGTTACTTCTGCGATGCCTTGGTTTCACACTATCCGCCTTCTTCAGGCATATGATGGCTAAGTCTGTCCACCACCTCACACGTATAAATAAAATGGGGCGGCCTTTGTCTGTCCCTAGGGGGGACAGAGTGACCTCACCCAGGCACAACTCTGGCAGAAACACTAAAGGTTTCAATCTTCCATCTTGTTTGGATTCCAGGATGCCTGGCATTCCTCAGAGCAAATGGGAAAGCCTGCTTCCCTGCACAGGTACAAGGATCAGGAAGCACACAGAGTCCACCAACCAAGATGGCTGTGTGGGCTTCTAACCCTTGGGCAGTAAGGGTCCACAGTCAGCAGGAGATTGTGGAAAGGACACCCATAGGTTAACCTGAGGTTAACAGAGGTAGAGTGAGGAAAATGCTATCAAGCCACGATCCCCCTCACTCCGTGCCAATGGTACCTTTCCCAGTGTATTTGGTAGTTTATAAAAGGCCAATGAAATAAACTGTGTTCAAGGCCCCTCCCATGTATTACAAACTAAAGTACTCATCAGTATGTAAATTTACATGATTTCAAAGAGGATCCCTTCCCTTGGGATATCCTGGAAAGGTTATGTCATCACCACCACCATGAGTACCAAAGGGGCATATTGGTGATGCTGAAACAATAATTTGACATTGTAGCCACCCTAGAGACCTTAGACTACCGGTTGACAAACTGTACCCTGGGAGTCACGGTTTGCCTTTAGGTGACCTGTGAGCTAAAAATGCTTTTTTTACTTTTTTAGCTGGTCAAAAAAAAAAAAAAAAACAGCGATTATCTCATGACAAGTGAGAGTTGCATTCAAATTTTAGCCTTTATAAACCCCATGTGGTGTTTGTTCATGCACCTCCTGTGACTGCTCTTGTGCTACAGTGGCTGTTGCAGAGTTAGAACAAAGGTCATCCATGACACTCTCCCCAATCTGTGCCCTGGGGTGGCATACTGAAAATTATAGTGGCATTGCCATAGCTTGGCAGCATACATCCTCTGGAATGAGACATATTTTCCAATATCAGTATATACTCATCACGTCAAAACAAGAAAGGAAAAGTAGAATTTAAAAAATGTTTTATTTGTAAACAGAGAGGGAGAGAGAGAATGGGTACATCAGGGCCTTCAGCCACTGCAAATGAGTTCCAAATGTATGTGCCACTTTGTAATCTGGCTTTATGTGGGTACTGGGGAATCGAACCCAGATCATTAGGGCTATCAGGCAAGTACCTTAACCCCTGTGCCATCTCTCTAGCCCAAAGTAGCCTTTTAATGCTACACTTTGAAGGCACAATGAAGCCTGGATTATTTTGTTAATAAATCAGATGGCCAAAGCACCGTGGTGGTTATTACAAACATAATCGTGGTCTAAAACATTACAATATACATCACCATTGCCAAACTATGCACTCTCAACTCACATAAAAGAAATGGTCAGAAAAATAAGAAAATTTAAAACAGAACACATCATCAGAGCAGAACTTCCTCCCCAAAACAAAATAAAATAAGGCTGCAACTGAAGTAAGTTTCCAAGTGGCTCATTTGTTAGCCAAGCAAGGAAAATTATTTACCAATAGTATGTTTATTAAATAGTATCTGATTGCAGTAGCTGAAACAAATGTGTCCAGAGAAAATAAACTTGTCTAACACTATTAGCCTCTTGGCAAGAACAGTTGCTTGAAGAATCGAGACTATTAGGAACAACATTAATAGTCGACTCAAAACAAGGCAAACAACATTGAGTGGTTTTCCTTGGCTCTTGATGAATTGACAGATGTTATGGATACTGTTCAGTTATTGTTTATTTGAGAAGCCGGTGCCAAATTTTAAGTGACTAAAGAATTAGCCTGTATGAGTAGTCTGTGTGGAAATATTTTAGAAGAAAATCTTTTCAAAGAAAACTGTGAAAACATGAATACAACATGAAGTGGAATCATTTGAAGTGTGTGAAGTGTGGCGAAATAAAACTTCTGTATGTTGTGAAAATGGGAGATGTTTAAAGCCTATAGTTATCATTGCATTATTTATCATCAGGTATTTTGAGGAAAAAATTTGAATTTTGCATACTATCAGACCAAATCATTACCAGTTCCTAGCTGGGTACGGTGGCTCATGCCTGTAATCCCAGCCCTCAGGAGGCAGAGGTAGGAGGATTTCTGTGAGTTCAAGGCCAGCCTGGGCAACAGAGCAAGTTCCAGATCAGCCCGTGCAAGAGAGAGACCCTTCTTAAAAACATAAAAACTTAAAAAAATCATCACCAGTTCATAAATTTGTTGTGAGAGATGAAGGCTGAGCATCTTGACTTGCCTCACTATATGACCATTCAATGGCTCAGCAGTGTGTACATTTTTATTGCAATATTTTAAGCTCAGATTCAAAAGCCATTTAGCTGTGGAATCAAGGAGCTTCCATCCATGCTTCAGTTTGAAGTGATGAATCTGCAACGTAATGGCATGCTAAAGGCAAATATCAAGAGAGGAACATAATATAATTGTATAGAAGCCTTCCAAGTGAAGGATATAATCAATTAAAACCATATTCTCGAGAGGGGCGGAGCAAGATGGCGGACGAGTAACAGCGTCACCAGGACTCTCTTTGGAAAGGTTTGATCTCTTCAGCTGGGATCCAAACTTTGGTCACCAGCTGGACCTGATTTCGGGACCCCCTCCCTCCCCAGCCCCTGGGCCAGAGCAGAAGGGGTTCTCCAGCAGCTCTCTGCTCCCCAGCAGAGCAGAGGACGGAGCCCTCCCCCCCACTAGCTCCCGCCATTATCCCCTCGCTGTGGTTTCCGAGTGCCGCTAATTGAGCCGCTTCCCCTCATGGGAGCACCTGATCCTCAGTCATGCTTGTCTCCATGACCCCCCACCCCCCTGCATACACAGGCAGATGCCAGCCTTGGGCAGGCTAAGCTAGCTAGGTCCCGGGATCAATCTTGAGGCAGATACCTGGGAAGCTTGAGCGGGAAGGAGTCGTCTCTCCGCGGAGGTTTCTTTGCCTAACTGGGACCCAACCCAGGTTGGCGGCTGGGCCTGTCCCTGGGCCGCCCAGCCTCTCCTCAGCTTTGGGACCTCAGCGGGGTTCCTCTACTGCCCTCGGCTCTGCAGGAGAGCGCACAGCCGGGTCCACAGGCTCCTGCCTTTTTCCCTGCGGCCTGAGGTCCCCTGCCCTGGGCGCTGATCCAGGGGCTTCCCTGTGGGAGCTCCCGGTCCCCAGACGAGCTCATCTCCACCAGCTAGGAGGGGAGGAGGTGTCTCTCCACGGAGGTTTCTTTGCCTAA